>PVJA010004918.1:0-82413 GCA_004027025.1 Myocastor coypus | reverse complement strand
AAAAAAAAAAAAAAAAAAAAAAAAAGCATGTGCCTCCTGCAAAGGTGAGTGCAGCATAGTGTTTCCCTGGTGGGGCTGGTTTCTAGAGAACAGGTTCAAGCTGTGTCTCCTGGCCTGGAGGCACACGGAGCAGGGAGAGCAAGGAGTGGTCAGAGACTATGCACTGATCTTTGGGTGAGGGGCCAGATATTTGGACAAGGGATTTTGAGTGTGTTCTGAAGCAGAACAAAGCAATAAGCAACAAAAAACCTGACACTGTAGCCCATAATCACCTTATTTTTCTATCAACTCTATGCTCATGGACAAACTAGAAAAATCAAAAAGTGTCATTTTAAAAACAAAGGCACTGTGACAGAATCTGCATCTTTACCAACAGCAATGCACTATTTTCACTCCCCAGTATTTGTTACAATTTTTCATCTTACCAACCCAAGCAGAATTGGGTAAAGCTTTTGGAATTACTACCAGGCAGGCATTTCTATATGTGTGGTGTTTTCTGGGATACATTTTGAAAGAGAAGCCAGCTAATTCACAGAGTGTGTTTCTTTTACTTGTTATTGCTTTTGGTAGCAATAAAAGCCGAGGAATGTAGACCTTTACCAAAATGCCATGTGGAATTCCAAGAGCAACATGTTTTTCAGTTCATTGTCAGAAAATGTTTGGTTGCTATGGAAATGGCTATGTGACATACCAAGTAAAACTCATGGCACATGTGAGGACACTCTGAGTTCACCATGATTCCTTGTCCATTGTATGCAATGGTCTAGTTGAAGTCTGCCTTAGAAGCATTTCTTCTAGCTGTGAACACAACTGAAGGTGTCAGATTTACATTCTTTTTTAAAAATAATTAGTATGTTACATATTGTTGTCTTCATCATAATTGTTCAGAGTGCAGACTTGATTTCTTGTGTGAACATCATTAGTACAGATCTTTCTTTTCTTTGCACAAAGAGAAAGTCTTTGTATGTATAGTCCAATAGTACATAACAGTAGTGGAATATGAGCGGATCTGGCACTATTGGAAGCTATTGACTTGAGCCTTTTACAACTCAGCATGTTAATATATCTTTCCTTTTCTACCTAATGGTTATACTTTCCTACTAGATGGTTAAGACCAAAATAAAGCAAGACCTATATTACTAAAAATGTAACTTTTGTATCTGACAAGGTCAGTCAGGTCCCCTCAGGATTTACACTGAAGCTTGTACTGTGGTTTGCAGAACTGTTGTCAGTGTCAGCCATCTGGTTGAGTCATGGCCATGGCTTGACCAGTTTACTTTCTGTGAAAGCCTGAGAGAATGCTTTCTCTCTAGGTGACTCTCCTTAGGCATGATGTATACATCATGATCATCTTTTTCTCTTTACAGTAAGTAAGTAAGTAAGTAAATAAATAAATAAATAAATAAATAGAATGACTAGCATTCTTTAAAAATGCTTTCACAGAAAGAAAAAGGTGAAATACCATCCCAAAGCTGAGGTGGAATTGAAGCAGGATGTTGACTGATCAGAATGAGCTACAAAGCAATGGAGAGAAACCCAGACACCCAGACTGGCTGTGCACAGGCAGGTTAGGCAGCGGCCCCGGCAGTTCTGTGGGCAGCACAAGACACTTCCCAGAGAACTTCCTTGATGTACTTTTTGCAGCCTACTGGCCACAGAACCCCCTCCTTCTTCACAAGTTTGGGGGTTATGTGTCTAATCTGAATTTATCACTGTTGGCTACCCTGGTTCTCAGAAAGATGGGCCACTGGATGGGAGGAGTTTGACAGAAAGCACACCTGGTCCTACCTAGGTCACCACATGAGCATCAGAAATGGGGACCAGGCACCTGAAGAATCACATCAAGGCTTTTGGTCACATCTCCCTCTCTGCCATTGCTCTGGGGCTGAGCAACCAGCTGCACAGTGACATCTCTTCACGTGACATAGCCACATCTCCTCATATCTAGTGGTCAGCCTGATCCCTGAGGGTCTGCCAAAACTGTGTTCCAAGGTCACTAGTGGACACCATCCCACACAGCCACTGTCAATCCCACATCATCTTATTTGACCTCTACGTCACTGCCTTCCTTGCTGTTCATCTGAGCTGCTTTTATTTCGCAGTTTGGTGGAACTAATTCTCTGCTTTCATTGTCCTTTCCTATCTTGGTGAGCTTGAGTCCTAGATTTCCCCAAGCCTGAAATTCTAGAGTTGAGGCTTCCTATTTTTCTCATTATACATTTTGTCACACTACCTTCTGTTTCCTTCCTTCCTTCCTTCTTTCCTTCCATCCATCCTTCCTTCCTTTCTTCCTTCCTTTTTTTCTTTCATTTATTTGTTTATTTATTTGTGACAGGGTCTCATTATGTAGCTTAGGCTGGCCTTGAATTCACTGTATTGCCCAGGATAGCCTCTGACTTGGAGATCTTCCTGCCTCAGCTTCCAGCACTGATATTATAGGTGTGCACCACCATGCCCAGCTCTGTTGGTTTTTCAAACCACGGACGTCTCTTTCTTAGAGGTCTCCACGGTCCGCCTCTCTAGCCTGTCATCCTCTTTCAGTCCAGTTTCCCATTTCCAGCATCCTTAAGGATGTTGGCCCTGAATGACTGCTCTGTTCTGCAAATGCAAAGCATTGGAGATCCCAGTCACCTTTGACTTCCCCGAGCCTAGTCCTCTCCCTGTGCCCTTCAGCTCTTTCCACTCACAGTTCATTCACACATGCAGACTAACACAAAGCAAGTTTGGTTTCTCTTTCACCCGCACAATATACATACAGTCAGTGACAAAATCTCATTGATGTCACCTCTCTGGTCCCCCCTTGTCTCTTCATTTCAGTCACTGCTGTCATCATGACAAGAACTTCTTCACTTTTAACTTGCTTTGTTAGAATAGTCTCCTGTGTAGACCCCACCTAGCCGACACTCCCAGAATGGTTGTCCTTAGTTGCAATGCAGACAGCATCATTCTCTGATTTTAACTGCAATCCAAACTGAAAAGTAGTTTTCACAGTGCACCTTGCACACATTAGCCAGCGTACTTTTATGATTTCATGAAACACATTTACTCTTTCTGAGGTGTGTACTGCTTTTCATTCAACTTAATCAATTTTATTTTAATTCCTCAAAAATGACTGCTTCTGGGTCACTAAAGGTTACTGGTTTGTGAATAATTTGCTGAAAACTTTCTTTTTTCATTTCCTGTGATTTTCCTACCTTCTAATCCTCCAAGTAAAGCAGAACATTTCTTCTTTCTTTAATTATGTCTAGCACTTTTAAAGGTCTGCTTCTCTTCTGTATCTGTATATCATTTTCTTAGATTCTTGTTTAGGCTTTTATCTCAGGCTTACACAACAACTGTCACACACACACACACACACACACACACACACACACACACACTCTGTGCAGTAGGTGGCAGATAATGATATCACTCTAGGAAATCCTTCTCAACAGCCTCACCCTTTCTTTCCTCCCGTCAGACACGCTGTTTGACACACCACGTCTCTCTCCTGTTCCTCTTCTATTTTACTTTCCTGGATAAAGTGAACTCTGTGCGGCCTAAGTCTTTCTCCCGAATGCACCGCCCCTGGAGAGACCGTGCCGCCTTATCCCCGCTGCTGCTCAGGTGGCCACATCAGCATCCTCTCACCGGCATCCTCGCTCTTGTCCTTTATTGAGTAGGAACATAAGATTTTAGTGCTCTTTAAGATTGGCAAACATAGACAGGGCTATAAAAGTATTGCTATCAAAAAGAAGATCGGAGATTTATAAACTAAGATGTAGGCTATTATTTTGTCTAAATTCTTGGATTATAATATCATTATTTTTGAATGCAAAGCTACAGATTTGACTAAGAGTGAAACATTTCTGTTTTACATCAGGCTTAAAGTCTGACTTGCAAGATTATTTCTATACATGTAATGCAAATTTCTTAGAAATGACTGCAGCCAATAGGCTTATGTAATAAGAAATACCCCCTATATTTCCATAGAGTATCACATTTAAAGTGACATACTGGATTTTTATCTCTGACATTAGAAGAAAAATCGAGCTTAAGTGAAACTTTCAGGGAAAAATTCAGATATGCTTTGCAATTAGCTTCTACAGGATCAACTACATTTTAAAAACAATAGTTATTATAAGGTAGAATATTCTGCTGGTAGACAGTGCTAGGAAAAAAGAAAACAAACAAGGTGAAAGTAGATAAAGCAAAACAGGTGAATAGGCCATAAATTAGAAGCTGTACTTGAGGAATAAATGTCTTCCTGAGAGTTTACCTCGTTAAAATTTAAAACTATTTATAAAGATTAAAAATTAAGGTTGGCTGGACTCATACAACGAGGGACATTCTCTGTAAATGTCATTAATCACTGAACCTGTGACAGCACTGTAGTGATTCCTAGAGGAACACATTAAAGATGTGGTGCGTCCTCAGCCCAAGCTTAGGCAAGAAGCCACTATACTGATGAGGCATAGAATTCATGAACTCTCAGTTCAAAACACCCTTGCCTAGCGTAGAGGTCAGGCAAAGGTGATCTACAAGAACTTCTGATTAAAAAGAAAAAAGAGGCCAACCGAGAGACATTTAGAAGCAAAGGCATTTCCATATTTAAGATGTTCTGCAGTATCCGAGGCTTTTTAAAATCACTTCTCCTCTGTGCCATTGTAGGTACTGTTCATTTCGGGTCACTAATTTGGAGCATACTGAAACAGCTGCTCCATGCTTGCTGATGCACTGCTTACTAAAATACTCCAGGCAGAGATTCCTATGAGTTCACTGAGGTAGCATCCTTTGGTCTGATAAAAACTACTTGCTCCCAAGGGTGATAACATACCCATTATAATGAGGTGAAGGAGAAGAAAGAGAAAGGAGGAAAGAAAGAGAAAGGAAAGAAGGTAACGAAAGTACAAAGAGGAAAGAATATATGAGGAGTGAGGAAGAAGAGAGATTTTCCTGCCTACTAAGGATAGACTGCTCTCATCTGATCTCCTTTCCCATGAAAAACCACAATGCATGAGTTTAAAGATTTTGTCCAGCAGAAGAGAGTGCTAATGGATATTCTAGTTCTGGGATGATCAGAACCTGGAAATAGGAGAGAAGGGACACAGTAAAACTGTGAGAACCTTAATTTTTTGTTTATTTTTAGTATTATTATCATTTGTACTTTAGGGTGTTCAGGGTCTCACTGCTAGTTTGGACTCATACTGATCCACCTATTTACAGCTTCCCAAGAGCTGGGGATTACAGGTGCGCACCACCATACTCAGTCTGAACCTTAATTTTTAATCTTTATAAATAGTTCTGTATTTTAGCAAGGTACATTTTATTCTTCGAGTATGGCTTTTAATTTATGGCTTATTTGTCTGTTTTGTTTTATCCACTCCCCATACTTACATGATGTTTGACTTTTTTTAACGCTGTCTAACAGCAGAATATTGTCTTATAAAAGCTGCTGAGTATCTCCAAATGCTAGGCTGTCCTCTTTCACTCTGTCCCCTGGCTTCCATCCCTGAAGTCACCCTGGGGGTCAGCATTGCAAAATTGATCAGCACTGCCTGCTGCACCCTGCTGCAGTGATAGCGATTTTCTGTCTTATTTCATAGTTCTTTGAAGGAAGAAACTGTAATTTTAATTTCTATCAAATTTTAATTACTTTACGTTAAAATAGTCCCGTGCTTATATTTTCAGCTGGCCAGCACGGTAGAATCAGAAAGTTCCCTCATCTTCAAGTTACCCAGCAACTGTAATGAGGTAGTTTAGGTCATGGAATGGAATGAACCATTACTGTAACAGTTTGTTTTTAAACTTGTGAAACTGTGCCAGTGACTGGACAATTAGAGCAGTGGTGTCTCCACGTTCACAGGGGAAGACTCAGAGACCCAGCGAGGAGGGCCTAGGAGGTGGAGACCAGATGTCTAGAGGCAGAGATAGAGTCCGCCCAGGTGGCCTGTTGGTCCCATCCACAGGCTTGCCTGCTCCTCTTTCCCTTATGGTGAGAGGCGTATTTGCATTTGCAAAGCAAACAGCAAAACGGCATCCAGAATTCTACTAATCCTCAATCCTAGAATTTTCCCCTCCCCTACTGGAATCACTGTGAAAAAAAGACAGGTGCAGACTCATTTTATTTTCCATGTCTCTAAAGTTCACATAAAGACTCTAGAAGTCCTTCAAGGAAAAATACACAGGAATCTAAAAAACTTTTCCTCCTTGGGCTGGCAAGATAGCTCAGTGGATTAAATGCCTGCTTTGACCAGCTCCGGGACCAGGGCTTGGTCCCAGAGGTCACATGCTGCACTGACCCTGCCCCCAGGGCACATCAAACTAGGGACTGAGTCCAGGCATAGTGGCACATGCCTATAATTCCAGCACTAGAGAGGCTGAAAACAGGAGGATCACTAGGAGTCTAAGCTGGGTAGTGAAACCCTGTACCAAATACACAAAGAAAAAACATTTCCTCCTTTCTCACTGATAAAAAGTCAAGGGTCCTTCCAGTAAAAATCAAGTATAGTATAAACCAATACCAAAATAATATGCACTTCTATTCCATCAGAAGAGGGATTCTAGTGGATTTCTGGGGGTTTTGAGCCATAGGAGTTTGTAGTCTACACAGCTGCAGATGAAAGACCAGGGAAGAAAAGGAGGACCCATGTTCCTGGCCCTGGCATGGGATTTTAGAGTGGTCACAGAACTGCATTTGAGACATAGGAAGTTTCAGGAACAGTAGGGCTATAAATTAAAAATCAGAAGAAAGACAATATTCTTTTCATAATAGTTTGAATTTCCTCTATAATTATTAAATTTGTTTTAATATTTATTTTATCAAATTTAATACAGTACACTACTTACATTTTTAAAAGTTATAGCAGCCACAGTAATTTATATTTCTGGCTTAATTTGGAGAATTCTTTCAGTGAGATATCTGCTGTGGAAAAAGCTTAATCTAACATGCAACCTATCATCATCTATTTTCTGCTAGGAAATAACATTGTATGTATAACATTCTCCTTTGTAATTTCAGTTTAGATCAAAATATGAGCCAGCTATACAGTTCACTCAATGGCCGCTTATGTCTTTCTACTCAATAGTAGGTTAATTTAATAGGTTATTTAAATTAATAGGTTATTTCCTGATGTAAGCAGAAAAGTCTTTTTAATTCAAATTGGTAGATATTCTTGGCTGTCAAAAACTTTTAAATGGAAGACTTTGAAAGGGGGATTTTAAATAAACATCAAAGTGGGTCTATTGGTTTTCACTATACTTGGGTTATTCCTGGCATCGCAGAAGATCCAGGAAGTGTCCTTTCGAACTCAGTGACTGCAGAATATGGCATTAATAACAATCACTGAAAAAGTTGGCTATTTGCATTTAAACTTGAAATATCTCAATAGCAGCACCAAGTTTCCCTAAAGCATTCACTGAAAAGCAGATTTGCGTTAGAATTCTTGTATGCTCTTGTATGTGATAGGGGTGCTATAAAAATGTTCTGAAGCAATTCAGTACTCCTGATTGTCTCTAAGCAGAAACAGACTCACTGCTTCCCTGCACGGGAGGTAAACACCGGTACCGATTCCCTTCCAAAAGGACCCGCACACGCGCCAGATTTGAAACTCACCATCACCATCACCTTCCACATCTCAGTGCTCACACCACTCAAAAAGGACACAGCAGGGTCGTGTCCCAGGTCAGGCCCACTAGAGATTAGTGTCTTGGTAAAGGGAAACTTTGTGCAGAAATAAGCCAGAAACACTGAGAAGGTCCTCTTTCCTCAGTGATGCATAAGGTACCCACTCGTGCTTCTAATCAGGTGTGTTTACTGCAGGAGCCAGGTCTGCACGTCCAGGTAGGAGGATCTGCCTGCCCTAAGCATGCTACCGTCAGCTCCAGGAAGACATGGGCACAGCACTTCTTGGAAACCACCCCCACTAGGAAAGTGACTCTCTTCTTCTTGAGCCCTGGGAGCTTCATGGGATGCCATGAAACAGAGCAGTGCAGACTTCTGGGGTCCAGAAGTCAGATGTTTCTGAGCAGCTGTCACCTGCTTGTGGCAGAGCTGACACGTTACAGTCACTTCCTACCAGCCACAGAAGTCATAGCACTTCCTTTAGAGACGAAGCTGCTTCCTAGATTTTCAAAGCCAATTACTGCTATAAAAGTAATCATCAATAGCAAACAAGGCCTTCCATCTTTGTCTTATCCTGCAGGCTTCACAGCAGCCTGTCCCTTGCATGACAAGGGAGGCTGTGCAGGAGACAGCAGCTCTGGTCATTTGCCTGCCCCAGGACAAAGCAGTGGTTGCCATGGCTACAAGAGCCAAAAACAGTTCTTGGTTTTATGCAGCTCTTGGTCTCTTGCTCACAGGCCTTTCACTTGAGATTTCTTTTATTTTCTTCCGAACTCCATGTGGCAGGCACAAGATGGATGTCCCACTGCTCAGGCCACAGCAGTGACAATGGGCACATGAGCCATACAGCAGTAAAGCCCTGCAGAGCTGCTTTTGCTCATGGGCCAAATAAGATGTCCGCACCTAAGGGAATCTGTGCTACACAGGCAAGTTGCCACGGTGACTGGTGCAAGAGGCCTCAGAGCAGGAACTGGAGCCACGGATCAGCAGGGTCACAGTGATGAGCGTAGCATGGTGGTCAAGGTGTGGCTCAGGAGGAGATCTCCAGAGATCCAAAGTGGTGCTTTCATTCATCAGCTGTCTCACCATGATAAGTAATCACACCTCCCTTGGCCTCAGTTGTTTCATATGAGGAAAGGGACAATGACACTGACAATGACAATGATTCATTCCCAAGAGTCAGATAAGCACCCGTAGAAGGGAAAGATGGCATTCATCCTTGCCCACTCCTGCTGCTACCTCACAGCTCCTGTCAAGCAGCTCTGGAGGACCACCTTCCTCAGTCCAGGATCTTTTAATGTTTACCCATTCTAGTCTTTATCCCCATCATCTTCCTTCCCAGAAGCCACTCTAGAGTAAGGGAAAACAGCAAGCATCTTGTTCTCTGACACATCCTGAGTTGGGGCTTTAAAATGTCTCACTAGGAGACGAGTGAGAGGAATCCTTCCTCCTTAAATGTGTGACGTTGTGTATGTCTAAGTAGAGTCTGAAGTCATTTTGTTGACATTTTCCCTTTGCTTTAATTGAGAAGATAACTTCAAAGCATCATGCTCTTACAGTTTCATTTTAGAGCTACTTGAAACATCAAGATAGCCCAGGACATAGCAGGATGCTATGTTACTTTAAAGACTCACTGTTATTTTAAAGACTCATATAACTAATGTCATAAAATTCACATGTCCTTAGAACTAGGCTACATACAGCCTCAAGACAGAGAAATGGACTTCCAGTCTCCTGCACCATGTGCTCCACCTACCTGCATGCACCTGGACACAGCTCTGTGCTGGGCAGTGCTTTAGGCTCTCAGGAGGCAGCAGTAGGTAGAGCAAACCTCATCCCTTCCCTCACAGAGCTGCCATGTGTACACAGCACTTGGCACGTGGTATCCTTAGTGAATAACTGCTGAATGAATGAGTGAATATATGCACTTCTTCTCTATGAAGAGATGTCCTTCCTTCATTTAATGTAGAAGTACAATCAGCTGCATGAACCAAGTGGCCTTGGTCAGAGAGAGAGAAAAAAAAAAAACATACCTTGGTTCATTTTCTAGAGAACCCATCTGAACAGAATACCAAAGGGATGGGGACACAGATGAGAGCACCCTGAAATTCCTAGGACAACGTTGCATGAAAAGTAACGCAGGTTTCTGCAAGTGAATGATACAAACAATTGCCACACTACAAACTCTGAAAATCTTGTTATTGAACGAATAAGGCTTGAAGAACAGGGACACTGCTTATTTGTCCTGGTTATACAGTGATTCTTTAACCTCCTCCACCCAGTACACAAACTTCTTTGACTGCAAACATCAGCTGCAGCAGAGAGAAGGCAAAGGGGGCTGGTCACGCACCAGCAAGTCTCCTCAGAGAGTCCGGGTTCCCTCCTCTGCAACACATTGATCTGCTCACACTCCCCAAAGATCTCAGACATTTTATAACCATGACTATAATTGAATGCCAACCGAGGTTCAAGAGGACTCCCTCTTTACATTAAAGAGACAAAGAGCATTAGTTTAAAAAGCCACAAATAAAATCTTACCAAGAAGTCCAGGAAGCCCCATGGGGGAGGGGCTTCTTTCTGACCACTAGTTTCTAAATTGAGGCTCTCTGGGTGCCTAGCCACTGCCTCCAGGGAAGTACGGAGATAATGCCCCACCTCTCCAATGTCTGGATTATCTGGCTGTCAGGACGAGCTGCGGGAGGGGAGGAGGGCACCTGGCAAGGATCATTCTAGGGCAAAGCAATGTGGAAAGACTTGCATCAAAGCCTGACACTGTGCATAAGCAGGTAATGATGAAAGCCAAGAGGTTCCAGATCTGCCTGTTGCTAAACTCACATTCAGGTTGTATCCACATTCCTGGAGCAACGGGAGTGGAAAACTCTGTGTTCAGGGCTGAAAGTTGTAAGGTATGTCTTTAATTTAAAAGACATTTCTTAAAGGAAACTTAATGCGTGTGCGTGCGCACACACACACACACACACACACACACACACACACACACACACGCACGCACTATCTTAGAAGCCTTCTGTCTTTCTGTTTTCCTTATTGTCAGCATCCTGTGGTCTCCCCACCCTGCACTTCCTCCTCTTTGTCCTGAATGTGGTAAATTGTGCAGGTCATTGTCTCAGAATGCTCTGTTACTCAAGGGTTAGATTTTTCCCATTAGTACTGGGATAAGCTTGAACCATAGATCTTTATATTTTACTTTGATTTATTCCAGCTGAGCCAAGTTGCATATATCTTATCTTCTTAGATGCCTGTCCAATTTCTCCATATCTGTTAGGCTTTGTCTAGAGCTAATTAGAAGAAAAGCCTATGAATAGTGTCCCTGTTTCTGCATGGTGCTTTGAAGTCATCTTAGACAATGTTCCTCATGAGTGATCTTTATCTGTTGTTTGCCGATGCATATGGCCATTTATTAATTTGATGTCTGTCATCACTCATGTTCAGCCGTATCTGGAAATTAGGCCTCATGGTCAGATTTTAGTAGATGAGCTACAGCTTGCATGATGTTGTCACATGAATACATATTTCTAGACTGTGAGATTCAGAGGCTGTGCTCTCAGTCAGCCTTCAGCTACACTAAGTTCAGGTTGCGTACACGTGGAGCTTGGAGGCAGGGCAGGGGAATTTTGCTTGTACTGGCTTAGTAGAATTCAACTGGTCCACCTAATAGGACAGCAGAAAGTTGGAAAAGCTCAACTGCAATAAGCCAAGAGTTGCTCAACTTCGCCTTAGCTCAGCATTCAATGTCCCATTAACATACAAAGCTAAATAAAATAATCCGTTTGTAGAAATAAGCATGGTGGCTGCTGGTCTGGTTGTGCAAACTGTCTCATTAAATTAAGCATGTGAGATGTGAAGAGAAGAGCTCACAGGTGCAAAGCAGTCACACTCTGGAGCAGCAGCTTTCCTAGATTAATGTGGGTGTGCTATGTGGACAATTAAGTTCCCTGTGAGGGTGAGGACTGCCCAGGGCACGCAATGGCAGGGCACTTGCGAGACTACTCATTTATCTGAGTAACACCGAGGGACCCACACTTAGGAGCAAGCCCACTGTATAGTCTTATACTCTGTATTTGACAGTGTAATAAAACCTTGCAGCTCCTGGTCTGAGAGGCCTCACGGGGCACATTTTGTCTGTGCTGCCCTCTCTTTGCTCTTTAAATGCACGGCATCTATCTTGGAAAGTAGGGTGTCCTGTTTCTTATTTTCCAAGGAGCCCTGTGGGTTTTCAGCTCCCATGCGGTAGAGAAGGAGGGACAGTGTCTACTCAGCTGGCCAAGAATCTCTATCCTGCCCCAGCGACACACACCATCCTCCACTCTGGATCACACTACTGCTTTCAGACAAACTATTTCCTCCTTTGTCTCATGGAACAATCAGAACAAAATCAATAATACTAAGTCCAACTTGCTGACACAAAGGCAGACCTGCTAATAAACACAGTGTCTGGGACTCAGGGCATCTGCATGGGTGTGCCGAGCCTGGCCAGCTGTGGCACATGCTGGTCTGCACGTCCACAGCCATGTCAGCAAGGAGAAGCTGTCACAGGCCTTTGCAGACACTGGGTGCACAGTTCTCCAATTATGGAGCTGTCTACTGCAGCAGCAGGTGTTGGTCCTTGAAGCAGCAAAGGGAGCACAATGTACACTTCGTGATTTAAGATTTTTATTTTATTATTATTATTATTATTTTTTGTTTTGTTTTTTGTTTTTGTAAAACCAGGGATTGAACTCAGGACCATATGCTTACCAGGCAAGCACTTATTCCTCTGAGCCATCTCCCCAGCCCTGTGATTTAAGATTTTGATATTGTTTGCACACTTGATTCTCACATGAAGTGGACACTATGTAGGCCCATTTGGATGAAGTTCTGGAACTGGGAAAATGAAGTCCTGGTTTAAAAATTCAGTATAATGACTGTCTCTGGTGGAAGGTGGCAGGAGGGATTCTCAGAGCCCAGCTGGCACAGACAGAGGGACTATCACAGAGACAGTATGGTCTAGACCTTAATCAAGGTTTGGGGGACACTGACCAGGCACCAGTGAAAGCTCCTGGAATACATATATGTGGCTGGTGCATTTCACCTGGTACAACTTTTATTTCCAAAAGATAGAAAAAGAGACAGAGAAAGAAAGAGGGGAGAGGAAAGAAAGATAAGAGGAAGAAGGGAGTCAAAAGAGGGGAAAAAAGGGAATGTAGAAAGGTGAAAAGAATGAACAGGAAAAAGAAAAGGAAGAAACTACAAATATAGAGCTCTAATAATTTTTCCCCACTTACTTTGAAATGATTCTAACATAGACTGGTAATCTGATGGGAAAAGCATACTGTGCAATGCAGATGTGTCCATGGAACAATTCTTTCAAATTTTCTATACCTTTGACACCCTTTGCTGATAGGATGTAGAGAATGGGAGGAAGAAGTGCCATTCTACATTGTAGAAATCAGGCTGTAGAGCTGACCGTGTTAGCCTGGGGATGCACGGCTGGACTCATGGCCAGGAAGCTCAAGTACGACAGGCTAGGCCAAGATGAGTGGGGAAGCACCCACTCTTCCCATCCTGTGAAGCCCAGTGAGGATGCACTGGTGTAATCTTTTCTCTCTCTGGCACTTCACAAGTGTAAGTGCTGTTCTGCTCAGCAGCAGAGCTCAAATACTTAAGCAAGAAAATGTCTTCTGGAAAATTTACAGACCTTGACCTAAAACAAGGGCAGATACATTTAGATATATGATTTGTTTTCCAGCTGCTGTGCTATTTCCAAGTATCATTCTTACATCTTACAGTGAAAAACTCCTCCACCATCAGAGAAATGAATTAGGCTGGGTTGCTGAAACCTGCATCCCTTTCAGCCTGTATCCATATTTCCATTGCAGGCCTAACAGCACTCAGGAAAATAGTTTTGTTGTGACATATGTAAGTAAAGAACACTTTAAAAAATGGATTATATTAGCTGTGCCAAACAAATTAAGTTATAGCTTTGGCATCTTAATACAACGAAATTCTTTTCAAAACTGTAGTTTGTAATTTATAACTCTCAATTTTGTCATCTAAAGAATGGAAACACAAACATGAACATCAACAAATTGTTTGTGATTCAGAATGATTTCATAGTAAGTGAGGCAAACTCACATGTCTATAACCTCCAAAGCTGTATGCCCTAGCCTCCTGATTGCCCCAACTGAGTCCCAGAACTCTACCCAACAACTACGAAGAGAAAGAGCTCCAGGAGTTCACGGCCCAGCTGCCATTCACAGACTTAGGCTGAAGTGAGACCATGAAAGGAATATTGTCATCTTTTCCATGAGATCATTGAACTTGATTATTTGGTGCCAATATTCGGGGGCTACATATTTTACTATACTTTATAGTAAGGTAAAACCTGTATTTCAATATCACTGAAATGTTGCCGGGCGTGGTGGCTCACGCCTGTAATCCTAGCACTCGGGAGGCTGAGGCAGGAGGATTGGTGCGAGTTCGAGATCAGCCTGGGCTACAAAGTGAGCTCAGGACCAGCCTCAACTGCATAGCAAGACCCTGTCTCAAAAAGACAAAAAAAAAAAAAAAAAAAAAAATATCACTGAAATGTGTTACAAGAGTCCTTTGTTGCAGTGCACTATTACTTTGGTAGTCTTCCATAAAATCATGCCCCTCGTCTTCACTTTTTTTATAATATCTACACATTGAATTTAATGCTTGGCCAACTTGAGTCCTCCAGGATATGTGGAAGCCCAGCATCCCACAAGGAGAAGTCTGACTGGGTGGGAACTGAGGCACTTGGCTGGTCATCTCTGCTGCATTCTCAGGCAAAAGCCCACTACAGATGCCAGCATGTGAGCTGGCATCATACATGCAGAAAACTGCAGCATCGATTCGAGAAACTTTGAGCAAAAATGAGCTTTTATGTCAAGCCACAACCTTTTGGGGTGGCTTATTATATGGAGTTAGATATCCAATGGACATGCTTCAAGTAAAATCTGTAGTTTTAAAGCCATTTTACAATCTAGGGAGACATCGCTGAGTTATGCTCCTAATCTTCTGTTTGTCAGATTTCAGGAAAGATGGCTGAGAAACATTTCTTTGCAATGTAGTTCACAAGAAGACTGACATACATATTCAGGGTTCTTTCTTGGCTGCTGCATGATTAGGTGGAGCCTGGTGTCCTTGTTGACCACAGAAGCACTTTAAAATGTACCTATTAGTACCCAACACACTGCTAAGAGGACAGTCTGAAAAACATCATGGAAGTATAAATATTGTTTATATTTGACACTTTTTTCTACGCTCATTATTTTTTTTTTTTTTCTCAAATTCTTGTTTCTGTAGCTAGGAGACACTATTCAAATGGCCAGCTATGGGCTGGCGAGCTAGCTCAACAGACTAAGCACCTGCTTAGGCAAGAGCAGGGAGTAGATTTTGATCTAAGGCACCACAGACTGCGCTGGCTCTGACCCTGGGTGCTCTGAGCTGACCACCGAAACTGGCAGTGGTGGCACATGCCTATAATCCCAGCACTAGGGAAGCTGAAAACAGGAGGATTATTACAAGTCCAAGCTGCATAGTGAGACTCTTACCAAATACACAAAAACAAAATAAAATAAAAGATCAGCTGTAACATCTTAGCCACTGTGGGAAAAATGACAGAAAACTGTGATCTGCTTTTTCTGTTCAGGACAAGAAAACTGAAGCCAAGGTTAAGAAATGGTCTCCCATTCCACCAGTTCTTCAGATGGTCCCTATTTAGAAATGTGACAGAGGAGCAGTGCCTGACTCTCATTTCACTGGCCTTTGCTTGCAGGGGGCAAGGCTTGGTCAGTGGCTGTCATGCTGCTCCTCCTAGCTTCCCTATAACATCCTCTCACTTTAGTGGACTGGGACATTTGATTCTGTGTCCTCCTTGGCTATCTAGTGGTGTCTTCGCTAGATATCAAGCAGCCATTCCCTACTCCAAAGAGAGTTCAGTCAGACTGTCAGCATGCTACCTCTGTTGCTCCTGCTATTTCAGAGGTTTCTGATGGCTTCCACCCTGAATGGCTGAGGGAAGATTCTAGAAAAAGAGAATAAGATGAAGACAAAAATGATGATGATGATGAGGAGGAGGATGAAGAAGAAGAAGAAGAAGAAGAAGAAGAAGAAGAAGAAGAAGAAGAAGAAGAAGAAGAAGAAGAAGAAGAAGAAGAAGAAGAAGAAGAAGAGGAGGAGGAGGAGGAGGAGGAGGAGGAGGAGAAAGAGGAAGAGGGAGAGGAGGAAGAGGAGGGGGAGGAAGAGGAAGAGGAAGAGGAAGAACAAGAAGCTGGGTGGAGTGGGGAAATAGCTCAGTAGAGTAAGTGCTAGCCTAGCAAGCACAAGGGCCTGAGTTCAATCACTGGTCCCACAAAAACAAAACAAAAAACAAGAAGCTAGAAACTGAATCTGACTTGGTGTTGAGAAGTGAAACTTCTTCAAAGTGGTCTGGATTAGACAAGGCCATTAGAATAGGTCTCCCATGGAGACACTGGTGTATTTCCAAGAAGCAAAGACCAAATATGAATGTTCAAACCTCTAGAACTGAAGGTTCCTTTCTCTATAACATCTTTTCTTTATAATGCATCCATTTTTCATGTCCTGTCATTGACAACAGAAAAATGGGTAATGTTACAGTTTGTGTCTAGTTGTCCCCCCAAAGTCTCATGTAATCATGGGGCAGGGACTTCTAGAGTTTCAGACTAACTCATGATCCACTGGGATAATGAATCTTAGTATTGTTGGGATCATGGGTTTTAGTACTGCTGGGATTGTGGGTTGTGTACCTTCCCCAGCCTGGGGCAATAGCCTGAATGTAATGTAAGAGAGAGAGAGAGAGACAGACCCTCTCTGTCGCCATTGTTGCTGTTCCTCCACCATTGGTCATGTGCCCTTCTGCCTCGAAGCCAGCTAAATATGGTCTGAAACCTCCACTAACTGTGAGCTAAATAAACCTCTCCTTCCTTTATTTTGGGTGCTGGGAGTTTTTCCCAGCAATGAAAGAAGAGTAACTGAGACAGGTGAACACATGACTGATGACTGAGAAAATGATACCCTTCACATATGCCATTAAGGCTATATTGACACCATATCCAAATATAAACTATAACATATTTTAGTTCTACTAAAAGCATTTTAGAATTATAGAAAACTTTTTTTAAAAATTTTTTTAAAGAACCTTTAAAGGAGCTGGGGAGATGGCTCAGTAGAATAAGTGCTTGCCTGACAAGTAGATGAAAGTTGAACTTCCAAAGAATACTTCATATTGTCCAATTTATCCTGACAAAGAATCAGCCCTTCTGTTATTATGGGTTGAAGTGAGTATCTGGGGTCAGGTCAGTTCACAGTGTGTGGTACTCTAAGGACTGGGACCCACCTCCAAGGGGCTTCCACAGGCTTGTTGGATGGATACCTGAGTATCAGACCAAAATCCACAGTGGCTTTGAGACTATAGAACTTGTATCTGACTCTCCTGTCTACCAGTTGCCACTGGGACTATAAGTTCACTACTGAAATTCTCCATGAATCACTTTCTTTGCCCTCAAGAAATTAACTACAGGTGAAGTTTGGCTGAGATGATATGTTTAGTTACATTCAGAGCATGCTAAATCTCCAAAATATAAAGACAGACAAAATCTCCTTTTTCTTTCTTTCCAGAATGAACTAAATTCTGTCAAAGCCATCTAACATGTAAGCCCAGGAAACTCAACTTCCTTTGCATTTTTTAGCTTTGGCTGTCTTGTTTACATTATTAACTACTTAAAATATGATGAGGTTATATTTTGCTTTCTGTTCTACTCTGTGGTACCTGAAGATTAGGTTTGCTGCTTCTTGTAATATTTATTTAAATCCTAATAAAGTAGAACAGAAAACATGATCACATGTACTTTTGTTGTTACTACATCAAGGAAACATTTATAATTTCAACTAACACTAATAAATAATCTTGCCACTAAGGAAAAGACGTAGCCCAAGTCCTTCTACACCTTACAAGTTAAATTTGTTTTCCATTGTAGTTCAAGCCAGAAAACTTTGACAAAGCAAAGCTGCTCCCCTATTGGAGATGGTATTATGGTTGAATTATAAACATTACCTAAAGGCCTAGTGATCCCCAGCTAATGGCATTTTGGAGCAGTTACATAAACTTGAGGAGGTGGGGCTTAGAGAGGGACAGTGGTTCATTGTGGATAAGTCTTTGCAGGGGTAGTGGGCTCCTCCTCTGCTCTTTGCTTCATGGCCACATGAGGTAAACGTTCCTTCTGCTGTGTACTTCTGTCATGGTGTCCTTTGCTGCCACAGGCCTGATAGCCATGGGTCACATGAAGATAAGCTGAAGACTCTGAAGCCATGAACCAACAGAAACCTTTTTTCCTTCTAAGTGGATTAGCTCAGCAATAGACTACCGTGACTGGCATTGATGTTATCTTAAATCTCTGGGCTATTTGGCAACAGAAAAGAAAGCAGCACCTTGGGCATTTTGGGTAACTCTCTGGACTTCAAGCGATGATTGATAAATCTGATCTTGCTGCAGGAAAAACAACAAGCCAACAGTCGAGTTTCAGCAGGCTGCCAATGTATGTGTTTGGAAGTCAAGACCTTATCCTCTTGAATGTCATATTACTTGGCCCCTAGGTTTTAACTAGCAGTCACAAATGATTTTAGAGTACTAGTTTTTAGTCCTTCAGAAGGCAGGAAAACTTGTCCAGGAGCTGATTAATTTCTAGCTAGAGACTCTGAGGTGAGCAGGTCTGCTGGCCTTGGGCAGAGTCACACCCTGGAGGGAGGGAGTGCAGACTGATTTACTGATGGTAGATAACCTTAGGTCAGCCCCTAGAAATTCCTTGCTCCTGAAGCTGACTTAGAGAAAACACCCTACTTTAGAGTTTGAGAAGAAAAGGAGCAACACATACTATACAAAATGGCAATTTGAGCCTTCTCAAGAACCCTTTACATTATACAAAACATTATACATTCTCTTGAAATACAATACATGAAGAAGTCCTACAAGCCATTGATTTTTATTTTTGATGAATCACATATATTCTGCCCAATTATTCTTTGGAACTCAGTCCAAGCCCACACCAAATCTTTTCTTTTGTTTCAACCCTAAATTGTTTTACCCTCAATGACTTTGCACAGAAATGGATAGCTAATGCTTTTCGTCAAGCCAGTCAAGAAAAATTGCTTACCAGGTTTGACTCCTTCATCAGCCTGACTAATTATACCCATTCACTGCTCCTTTCATACAGAGATTTCAAATTCCAACTCTCAGAGAAGTACACCACCCGAAAGACGTCTGCTTCCTGGCTCCCTGGTCTCCTTTTGTCTCACCCAGCAAAGTACTCAGTGGTCCAGAAAACATAAGCTAAGCAGAATCTAGAAGGATGGAATTTAAACTGTCACGAGGTCAAGCTAAGAGAAAGGTTGAGAGGTAGGTATCAGGAAATGATGACGGAAAAGAAAGAGCAGGTTTTCTCACTCAATGTGTCCAGGCAACAGCCTCTGGCATAGAGACTTCGGTGACAGATCTCTATTGACTGCTGCACTGGGACAGGACAGTGAATGAGAATGAATTGCCAAGGGTTTGGAGGCTCAGACAGGAAGAGGCCCCAGGCTGCAGAGGGATCTCTGGAGGGGATGTAGCCCCAGGCTTGGCAAATAATCAAGGCAGTACCCAGGTAGCATTTTTTTTTCCCTCTGAGCCATTAAATATCAAATTCTAAGCAGGTAGATGATCAACAGCTCCATAAGCTTTGGAAGCAACTTCCCATTAGTTTATAATCCAGACTGAAACTTAGCCTTCAAAGGAAAATACAGGACTGTGCCTTAAATGATTTATTTGTGTGGCAGTAACTCCTTTAGGTTAGTCTACAGAAAATGCTTCATTGTAGTCATGTGTACCCTGAGCTAAAGAGATCAAATTCAATTTTCTCTCTCCTGAGAGTTTTAAATTCTCTAAAGTTTTCATTTTGCTAATTTGTCTGTCAGAGGGTATTTGATGGTAATAAAGCACAGAAATTTTTGAGACTGTGGTTGGAAGATTACTTTTGAAAAATGGACACCAAGAAATCTCATCAGGAATAGTTTCTTCAGACACCCTTCTCTTCTGAAGCTGCCTGCAAGGAACTCTATAATTTCAGTTAGGGCTTTCCGGCATGCTTGGCAGGATGCTTTCTAGGGTTACTAAGAGCCAAACAGAGGAGACTACTTGTATGCTGCTTCAAATTCATTTCACAGGTACTCAACTTACTTTAGCACAAAACTACCAAATGTTGTTCACATTACATTGTGTCTTCTCCAAGATCTAAGGCCACTGAAACCATGTTTGTGTGAGACAGTGATTCTTCTAAGTGCTACCTGGATAGTTAGAGACTGATCAGAAAATAGGATTGTGACCTTTTAAGTTTCCAAGTAGTCTAGCCGTGCTAAATACTTTCAGATAAACCTAGATGGCCACAGATTGCAGGCCAGGGTATCCAGGCTGAGCCTCAGGGACCATCTTTACCCCAAGGCCTATAAAGTACCTGCCAGTCCAGAAGACACTTGTCCGACCAGACCATGCATTGATTCTTTCTACAGCTCCAGCTGACTCAGGAGCCAGAGTGGATTCTTCTCCATCGGTTTCTTTGGCCCTGGACACAATTAAAAAGTTCTACATGCAGCTTGTTTATTTTATCTTTTATGTTTCACATTTTGAGAAAGAATATAAATTCCAAGAGCCACAACAGTGTGGTTGCAAAGCACCTTGATTACATGGAGAGATACTCCATAAAGGAAATATCTAAAGTCACTTTTACTGGCAATACACACAGTATAATTAGCATTCAGTGAGTGTCATAAATAGCACTTAACAAATTGCTGAAGCATCATAAGTATTAGGCAAAGGCCAGAGTTTTATTAAGTACAAGAAAGAAAAACTGTATTTTTCCCAGTGGCTGTACTGCAAGATAATGAACTCTACAAGTAGCAGAAGAGATGCAAATTCAGTTTTGCTCAGGACTCACAAATGCCATGATATATTATGCAGTGGAGACAGAGCCTTCGTCTAGACAAAATGCAAAAATCTTGTGTTCACTAAATGTATAATTAAGAAAAATATGAAGAGCAGCTAATCATCAGGACTGCACGCGTGTCTGTATCTTCAATCTTGTTTTGTTTTCTTAAAAAACCTCTAGCAGAAAGTTGAAACTCACTTTTCTAGGTTTCAAGTTTCACCTCTGTAGTTTTCAAAAGGGTGACTGGTATTTGCAGTTATAAGGCACTTTCAATCAGGTTCAAGAATTTTCTAACCCTTCCTTAAATGTTTACTTTCTAGCAAGTGACATGACAGGGTTTTAATCTGTAAGAGTGGGTTTCATTATACAAATAAGCAGACACTGTCTGGGAACAAAATTAAAGCAGCTATGATAGTTTTATTAATTTATTTGATTTACTTCTTGTTTCTCTTGCCCAATCTTATTTATGTCAAAGTAAGTTGAAGCAGAATTCATTATGTAGCAAAATGTAGTTTGAACACTTTTTATTGGAACATGGTGATTCAGTCATACCTCAATAAGTCCCGTTATCTCTTCCTTTGTGCAGATCAAATCACACAACATGAAATTCCAAAAGAAACTGAAGAATTTGGGGGCAGGGAAGAAACCATGCCTCAATAACTTCATAGGCTACAAAGTTAACATTCTGACAATTTTGCACTCCTATGATAACACTTTCTTGAGGAAAACTGAGCTGTTGCACTGGTTTTTTTGGGTAAACCTTAGTGAAATTGCAATTTCTAATCATTTAGAGTAGGAGTTAAATGAAGTATTTAGAGTAGGAGTTAAATGAAGTATTGAATCTAACCCAGCCCACTTTGGGCGTTTCTGCTTTTTTTTTTTTTTTGTCTTTTGGAGACAGGGTCTCACTATGCAGTTGAGGCTGGCCTTGAGCTCACTTTTGTAGCTCAGGCTGGTCTCGAACTCACACCGATCCTCCTGCCTCAGCCTCCCGTGGGCGTTTCTGCTTTTGTGCATTACAAATTATTCCAAATTTCTACTGAATCCTTTTCAAATACTACGGTTTATGAGATTTTGCTTTTCAGTAGCTTAATGAGATGTTAGTGAGAAAAATAAACAAAGAGCTCTTCTGCTCATTTGCCATTTGCTCACACCTTCGCTGCACCAGTCATGGCGCTAGTTCACATGGAACCTTGAAATTAAAATAGTCCCTTTGCCAAAGTCCATTTCTATGCACACCATGCATGTGCCCAGGATGATAAGATTAGCTCTTAACACTTGCCCGGCCCCTGTGCTCCTAGGTTGTGGCCTCTGAGTCACAGATCCTGGGCACTCATCATTGCAAAGCAGGCATTGTGTCAGAAACCCACTGCATGGGGTACAGATCAAAGGGGGCAGTGGGCAGGTTGGAGTGATGTTCCCTAAACTCCAGCACACATCTGAGCATTGTGGGGTTCAAGTGATGCAGATTCTCTGGTCTCACACATAGCTATTCAATTTTGGTAGATATTAGGTGGAAGGAGGGACTTAATTCATAGGAAAAATCTAGTTACTATCACACATGTGCACTCTGACTCATATATACAATATAATAAGGACCGTGATAAGGAACAGAGAAGTGTACTCTTGCTTCTTTGGTCATTAGAGAAAAACAAATCAAAGCAACATTAAGATTCTATCTTACTCCACCAAGAGCGGCTCACTTCAAGTACTCAAAAAACAGCAAGTGCTAGATAGATCCTGGGAAAAAGTAACACTCTGTATTCCCGAATGTAAACTAGTACAACCACTATAGAAATCTTCATGAAGATTCCTCAAAAATAAGTAAAAGTAAAAATCCCATTCAACCAAGTTCTACTTCTTCTGGATATTTTCCCAATGGAATTAAAAACATCATATTCCAGAACTACATTCATATTTATAGAAACACTATTTATAATAACTAAATCTTGGAAGTGGCCTACATGTCCATCAACAGATGAACAGGTAAAGAAAACACTATAAGGAAGGAGAAACTGAGTCATTTACAGGAAGATGGGATGCCTGTAGGAACCACAATGCTAAATTTAAAAAAGTTAGATACACAAGGTTAAATATCACATTATTTCCCTTACATGAGAAACCTGAAGTATAAATAATTTAAAGAACAAAGTAAAAGCCAAATGATATTAAATAGGGTGGGTAAGCTTTCATAGACAGGTGGTCTAGGTATGAAGGGAATGAGAGGGGAAAGAGCAGACAGGCAAGGGATGGAAGCAGCAACAGGATGTGATGTGCACATGTGCTGGCTGCCCATGTGGAATGTGTTCATCATCTGTCATCAGCGGTTGGCCTCTAATCTAGAATCTTCTGAGACCCTTCACGATGTCAGCGCGTCCCTGTTCTGCCCAAGACGGTCTCTTCTGCATTGTGCCTTTTAAATTCTCTCAAGGGTTACTGCTTTTAGGCCACTGAGGGTATACTGTGCTCTACTTTTTCAAGATAATTCTAATTTTAGTCTTCACATCTCGGCTCTTGTTTAGTCTCATATACTCTATGTTTCTTTTGTTGCCAATTCTTTTCCAAACAAAAGTCATCATGGAACATTACCATAGGCCTCTGAGACACTATTCTCCCATCGTACTAAACTTACAGCATTGCCATACTGAAACCCAAGTTACAAAACCAGAAAAAAAATTTTTAAATGTCACTGCCTTGGGATTTGAACAGAAAAAATGGGGAAAAATAACTTAAACTCAGAAGCAAACAGGCATGGCCAAGGTAGTAGATGATACACAACCCAAATATAAAGGTGGACCAACACCTACCAGAGTCAGAGACAAGTTTACTTCACATCTACAGCTCACTGAGACAGAGGTATGTCCTCCCTGTTGTGAAAACCACAGGAAGACACCACCAAGGAGGAGATAAGATCATTTATTCATTCAGTCAGTCATCATCTATTCAGTAGGCATCTGCAATATCCTGGACACTGTTCTAAGAGCTGAAGATGCCAAAGTAGTCATTTGTGATTGAACAGGCTATGACTATGAGCTTACTAAATCACCAATAAGTATTTATTTGCATCTGCAGTTTTTCAATGTCATTTAATGACTACTGCTCCTCAATTCCTGGGAAAACGTGACTTCCTGATTACACATTCGTCATCTGACAGAGACATATGACTACACATGCAGAGCCTAATCTGAACTTCCATCCTCACTCCCCCCACCCCTCCCTGTCTTGCAGTTTCATTATTAAAGGTCCCGTGGAGTATCGTTCTTCAGAGATTTGTTTTATTTCATCTCATTGGGAAACTTTTCCATCCTGTCAAAAGTACCTTGATATTAAAAAAAAAAAAAAAAACCTCCACCTGGGGAAAGCAAAAGCCTCATTCAACTCATTCAATTCTCTCTTTGGACATATTTCAACCCCTTTTCTCTGAAGTCTCATGCTAATTAGTCTCTCCAAGCCTCTCTCTGACTGCATCTCCATGACTCCAAAGGGCTGTCCAGCCCTGTGGCTTTTGACTGAGAGACTCAGGAGGTTCCAGCAACATTGTCAATCTATAGTAAATGATACTTGGTGTTATTATTTGTCTCAGTGGATTTATAACTAAAACTGAATAATTCAGAGCCCAAAACTTTTGTCTGTTCTAACTCATTATGACAACTGAGGAGTAAACACTGGATCAGAAAAGAGCTTACTCACTTTGGCTCATCTCACTGTTCTAATGCATCTCACTTCTCAAGCCCAGGGCACACTTGCTCTGTGATGCTTCTAGAAAATGCATGTGACTCAAGCTATCCAAAGACTAAAGGAAGGTACTGGCCACAGAAATCAACTTGCCTAAGAATGGGGGCCTGTTACAAGTTAGTTTCTAAAAAATGCCTTTAATGTCACTGACCTTAGAAAATCTCTAGATGCATACCAAAGGAATGCCATCTACCACTGTCAATTATTATTATTTTTTTTTTTTCAGAACGAGGGATAGAACTCAGGATCTTGCACTTGCCAGGCAGGCACTTGTGCCCCTGAGCTAGCTCTCTGGCTCTCAATGCCAATTCATATTTTTTAAAAAGATTCTCTAAAGATCTACAAAAATTTTGGCCCCTTATAGTGTGCCAGTTTGGAAAAAGGCAGCTGCCTGTGGAAATGAAAGAAAGTGTTACAGATGTGAGCCTGAGATATACACATCTGTCCTCCGAGACTCCTGTGAGATCAGTGGCATAGCTGGGTCCCGCAGGGGAGATATGAGACTGACGCTGCAATTTCTCTGGAAGAATTAGAAAACTGCTGGATCATTTTGTACAAGATAGGCAGCACCATTAGGCGAGGAAGAGTCTTGACTTTCAGGAGGCAAGGAATAGAAACTCTCAGATGTTAGGGACATAATGTGAACTCCTTCTTTTTCCTTCCTGAAGTTTATGTATAGAGTAGATTGTTGCATCAATTAGGATCTTGTAAAATACGAAAATACGATCCTGGATTATAAAAGGCAGTAAGTATGAGGTGTCTTAACAACAGCAAACAATGCCATGACAAAAGGGGCTCGTGGCCTTGAGGAAGGGTTGAAACAAATGGAGAATTTCAAATTTCTAATAAGTTTAAATTAGCAAATATAATACTAACTCTACAAATGGGGGAGGCAAGCAATATCTAGTGATTTTAAAAATAATTTTAAAATATGCCCAATGCTCTCCTCTGGATTATTTCTCAAATTTACTAAGAAGTTCTCTTACCTTCTTATCTATTTCTAAGATCCTATCTTTGTCTCTGTCTCTGTCTCTGTCTCTGTCTCTGTTTCTGTCACTGATGTGCTCTCTCTCTCTCTCTCTCTCTCTCTCTCTCTCTCTCTCTCTCTCTCTTTATTCACTTCCTCACTCTGGGCAGCCACATGCTTTAAAATTCAGTGGCAGGATGAATATACATCTCTCAGAAATTTGAGTAGACAGGCAGCCTGGTTAGTGCTGAAGAACCTGAGGCTGACTGTGAAGAAGGCATCAGAAATAAACCCCCAGGGGCAGATGGGAGAGGAGCAAGGCCAGGAAAGCAGGAAAGGAGAGAAGACTGACAGATGTCCACACATCTGAGCTTTGCAGAAGCCAGAGGTTTACACAAGAGCCAGGCCAATGAAAGCCCTGCCTCCAGAGCTGGGCTGATGGGGAGATGCTTGTTGTAAGCACAGAATTGAAGGCAATATGGAAAAGCAAGGTCATGGAGATAAATAACAGCTTAAGAAAATATTTTAATATGCAAATTAGAGCAAACACCAATGATTTAAAACATTAAAATTCTGAGGAAAGAGAAAGGCAAGCTCTGACCTTGAGTTTGAAAGAGGCTTCTCCCCTTCCTTCTGGCCCTATTAGTATGATACTAATTTGTTTAAAATATGAGTATTTTCATCATAGATTTTGCATTTGTTTTTGTCCTTTGAATATATTGCATGAGATATTATTTGTTTTCAGTGCCAAGGTTTTGGGTAACCCTCCAAAGCCTTGGCTTCAGGTGACATTCTGCTCACTTTAATGCTAGTCCCATCCCAAGAGACAGGGCATGGACTGCGAAACACTCCACAGCTACTGGAGACTCCTTCCTGAAAGTTGTTTGAAGTGTTTCAAGGAATCTCAACACTGAATTGTATCCTCAAGTCTATGCAAGAATAATTATTCATGACAAAACCAGGCGGTAAAGACCACAGATCAGACACTCTTGTCTTTATTGATATATGGGTTTGGCTCAGAATGATCAACTACATCACAAATTTCCGGGGAACAGATCTCATTTGCACAAACATGTCTATACATTAAAGAATTCCAAGTTTCACTCATCACTCATACATATATGTAGACCAGCTCTGGACTTTGGAACATAATAAGACAACACAAATCATGCCTGGGGCTCATTTTCTTGCAATAACATGAGACAAGGAAACGCAGTGAAGCAACATCAAGCAATGACCAGTGAGGTCCCACCCCAGTAGGGCTTGAAGCCTCCCCACCCCAGAGAGGCCAGCACTACATGGTGGCTAGTAGTACCAGGCAATACCGGACTCCTCAGGCACAGTGGAGAGGCAGCAAGACCCTACAGGACGAATCACAGTAGCATCTGGATTTGGTGCCCATGGGCAGGTGAGTTTCCTTGAGGAGCATGAACTGATACATACACCAAAGTTTTTTTATGTGTGCTGAGACAACAGAAGGCATCAAGGCTTTCAATAATATGGGTCTTCCCAAGGAGAATGAAAAGCATATTGGGATGTTAACACCAAGGATGATGCTGACGTATCAAGCATTAGGCCCAAATCTAGCTAAGATCCACTTTGATTAAGAATTTAGGGCATAACTTGAAGGATGTAACGGAGTGTGACTAGCCCAAGCTATGACTCAGGAAGATAATGTTAATAGAATTAGCTTGGCTACTTGGAGTTTAGAAATTTAAGTTAATCATTGCTACCATCTTAATTAATAGTGTAAGTGTGTTCCTTTTTCCAATGAAGGAAGATCAAAGCAGGGTTCCAGGAAATCAAACACTGTATATATGGAAGAACTTTACTCTAAAACAAACACTTTTAAAGGGGAATGAGACACCCTAAAAACATACCCTCAAACAGCCTTTTGGAAAGAAAGGACAGCCCTCTATAAGTCAGACTCAGACATCAATATGTTTTCACAGTTCTTTCTGTGTACATCAGGAGATACTGTTAACAGAATTAGGAACTGAGAAAAAGTATGATTATAATTTCTGAATCCTAAGACAAAGAAAGAGAGAGTGTGTGGAAGCACAAGCTAGGCAAAGAAATATATATTTGTTGTGGAAATAAAAACCACAATAGAGAAAATGAGACCAGTTAGGTCAGCTGCCCAAGGAGCTGTATGAGGAGAAACTAAGAACTTGAGCTCTGCATCCAGCTGGACTGGAGAGTCCTTCTGTTCTTGGCAAGAGACTGAAGGCCAACTCCTTTGCAAAAGTAAACTCTCCTGGAGGAAGAAGTCATGGAAGGGACTTCGCTTGTGGGTATAAAAATACAAATAGATATGTGAATGTATTGTTTCTGGTGGAAGACAATCAAGCTAATTGTTCAGTGAGGCCACTTCTGTGTATTTTGATATAACACGAAATCTGCATGCGTGAAGACAGTCCCAAAAGTGGAGACTAGCTGTTCTGATATGATTACACAGCAGGGGGCTTCTCCTGTCCTCTCTGTATCAACCACATTAGTGGAACATTAGGAAAATGGCACTCAGTCTTAAGGTCATCATTATCTAATAATGAGCTTAGGCTCCACTGTAATGTATCCAGAAGGTCAATGGCAGGGGTAAATAAATGTGCTACACAAAAGCCACAGATAACATGAACATAGACATCTACTATGTTCTTACCAGGTACACCTGGTAAGAATAATATAGCATATATGGTAGAGATAGCATAGTGACTAGAGCTATGTTACTACTATCTTTTTAAGATTCTTCTTTACTTTTGGTTCAAAACCACACTGATGCAGTCTCTAAGAAATCACAGGAACCTATGTGTTCTAAATTCATTTTACAGCCTGTCAATCTTAGTATTACCATACAAAATACCACGCTGTCATACTATTTTATGCGCAACACTCCTCCAGTGTAGAATCAAACACCTGGGCTGCCCAAAGAGGAAGCCTTCCAGGATGGAAACTCTGCATATCAACACTGTCAAATTTGGGTGAGACTGAATGACCCAAAGGAGACCTCAGCTCATCAAAGAACCCTTTGCAACCCAAAGATCCCAAGTGGAAGGAAAGTCAGTATAAAACACTAGGAAGTACATCAAGTATCCTCGGACTGGCACTTTAGGGTGTGGCACTCTCATCTCCTTTGAAGAAGCCAGCTAGCAACAGTCACAGAGAACCCACTGCATTTGGAATCACCAGCAGCACTGACCCTAAAGCAGGGCTCTCAGCCTGCCTTGCTTAAACAAAGAGGGCTCCTACTTCCTGAGGCTTTCCAACCCACAGTGCCAGCCAGCCTCGCCTCTTCCACAACACTCATTCTGTGAGAACTGAGCTAAGTTCAGGACTCCTCCAGACCAAGTGTGATGCAGCCAGCCTGTCAAGCCCCTTAGCTCCATCTTAACCCTGTGTATATCCAAGAAAATATATAAAACTGGATATCATATACCCTGTGCATTTCATATGAACCTTTCCATACCATCTGCAAAAGGTGAACTATTGCAAAAGGATAATATGAACAAAGCACACCATAGAGAGCTGTGTGAGAAAACACCTGGTATAAATAAAGGTAAGGCACAGACAGTGGATATATATATATATATATAAATATATATATATATATATATATATATATACTCAAAAATGACTATATATGGCATTTATTTCTAATATAGAAATTCTAAGTGCTTTTTATTTCACTTTTGCTTCTTATGTCATCTGTCTTTCATTATAATCTATAATTTATTCTTACTTTTAAATACCTTATTTTAGGATGCTCAAAGACATTTTGGGTGATCCAGATTTAATTCTGTCCTATGAGCAGAACTCATCAGGTCTACACTAACTATGGGGGCCAACTCATTGTGCTTTGCCTGACACTTCGTGCTATTGAGTGTGAACTTCCTGACCAAACTCAGATGCCCAGACATCCTGAGAGCCATCGCCCATTTTTCTTTCTGTTCACAGGTACTAACTACTTCCCTCCCAGGTGGGAAGCCAAGATGTAGGCACCACCAGCAGAAACACACAGCACTTCCTCCAAGGCAGGACGCAGCCACAAGTCGAGGGCAAAACAGACTCCGTTGTTCCTTGGGCTGCTACTTTCCTCTCAGCTCCTCAGAGGCTGCCGCTGCTTCCATCTGGGATTGAGCCAAAGAATGCAGCTGCCTTTGTATACATGGAAACAAGTTGGTGCTAAGAAGTACTTGTTCCCCTGTTCTTTGCTATGGATGGAATATTGCAAATTCTTCTTACTGCCCTTAGAGAGTAAGAATAATGATCAAGAAAAACAAAAACAGCCCAAACTCACCTGAAATCAACCTCTACAACCTCAGTGAGATGGAAAGTAGTATGAATGTACATCAGGAGGAGAATACGCCTGACAGGTAATCATAGAAGAAGCCTGAACATGGTGGGTTGCCTTCTTGGTATGGAAGAGTCAGTGAAGATGGATATAACGTGGACTGTGTCGGGGAGAAACCTACACTTTGCTGTAATGGCCACCACGAGGGGCTCTCACCAGGCCACTTCTGCTCCGTGGTAGGGAGTGCTCAATGGTTGGAAACATCTAGGTTCTGGGAGCTTCTGATGCGCATAGGTGGCGGCCCTGCATTTACATTTGCTGAGCTGGTGCTGGCCAAGCTGAACCCAAGTGGGGGCACAGCTTGATTCGGTTCACTCATCCAGTGCATGTGTTCCAGTCAGGCTGAGTCTTGGGAAACACCTTGAACAAGTGCGCCCAAATCTTTCATCCACTGGGAGGCTCCCAGTATGATCTGATGAAACTGGAATGAAGTGCCTGATGGGTGCACGGTCTATAGTTCCATTTTGGTGAGCCAACAATACAGCAGTAAACCGTCTTCAGAATATCACTATGAGTTCTTCCCTTTCAGTTGCAATATGTAGGATTAAAGTTGTTTTTGCTACAAAAGGTATAGGAATTCTACAATACGGTGGTATTTGATTTTGAAAATAATAATACGATTCAGTGGTCAAATAAATGCTCCTAACATTACTTCACTGAAAATAGGTTTGATAACAAATCTTCATCTCAGTGGACTTTATAACAAGACTCGCATTTTAAATGTAATTATGCAGCACATATTCATTTCTTTTCTTGTAGGAAATGAAAACTGCTTTTTAGAGCATTATTTGATAATTTCTTAGCATCTCCTTTGCAGTTGAAAGGGAATATAATATCAAATGGTTGTAGCGGTGGGGGACTACGACACCGTGAGGGAGAAAGAATTGTACTGGGACCTACAAAATGCTAGCAATGTACCGTGACAGCCCCCATGGGAAGAGTTGCCTACCCAGTGTGCCATAAACGAAGCAATTTCTAAGGATCCGAAAATAACTGCATTCTTTCTGTCCTGATACCCATGCTGGGTAGAATAGACTTCGCTTATATTATCATGCAGGCCTTGCCCTTCAAAGCATACAAACAGTTCCCAAAGCAGCTATTATTTGGCCAATTAAATGCTTAGAAGAAAGTATATTTTTGAAAGGCAAAATTAATAGACATAGGACAAGAGAAAGTGCTAAAGCGATTGTTTCCAACCATTTACAAGTCTGATTCCTGATCACTGAAATGTCCCGCAGCCAAATGCTCCCAGGGATGCTTGATGGTGACCTCAGATAAACTCTCAGGGCTCTTGTTCTTTGACCTATTGAGCTCTTAGGGCCCTGACTATAATCTGGGTTTATTGTTCATGTATACTCAAAGTAATGGTGCAAATATGTTCAAAACCTATGCAGTTCTATGAAAAGTATCACCTATGTTCCCTGCCTTTGTTGCTAGTACAATGGCAAAGTGGACATGGCAGTAAAGAGGAACAGGATATAATCTCTGAGGGATATTTGCAACTGCCATTCAAATACTCCCTCCCTCCCTCCCTCCCTTTATAACACCTTATTTCCTTAGTCCTAGCAGGTTTATGTACCTGTGCTTACTTACACAAGTGCCTAATAAGCTTGTAACCAGTCTAAACACACACATGCACACATACACACACATACATACATATACATACGTACACACTACAATATCAAGAGAAGTATGGCACATTTAAGAGGAAACCTATAAACACCCATTTAATTCTTAATAGAATGAAAGTGGGAAAAACATCATAATTCTTTGTATGCATCTGCCACAGGGTTATGAGCCCTGAGTAGGCATAGAAAGCAGGCTCTACAAGGACAAATACATACACAAACATATGTTGAGACAATTCTAGTTTAATGTAGGTCCAAGGCCTAGAATCCTATCTAATTTACAACACTGTCCTAGAGAAGATGCAGTTTCAGGAATAACAATAAATCTACAGATCTAATGCAGTCCCATCTTTCAAGACTCAACCCCAAATTGATGATTTGGAAGTTTTGCTGGTTAACATGTGCTGTTTTGTGTTTGTTTTCTCAGATCAGAAGGTGTGTTTCCATTGTACCCTGTCAAAACCTTTCTCAGCAGTCAAGGAGCCAAGTTTGTAAATTCTATTGGGAAACCAGCCCATGTTGTCAGATGACATGGTTTCCAGACACTTCTAAACAGACTGGCTGGTGAAAGGCCACCTCCAGACTTGATGTTGCTGAGCTCATCAGCTCCATCTTGCCATCCTGATTGGCCGAGGAGATGGTCTACGGTTAAGTGGCACAGCACTTGGAGGGGTTAGTCATTAGAGCACACTGCTTTGTCCTGGGAAGGCAACTTCTTGCTTGGCTAGGTTTTAGAAGCTAAGGAGTGACGTCAAGATGCTGTCTGGCCAGAATTTGCAGATAACCATAGAACTCTTCTCCTCCATCAGGCATGGATTTAGCCTCCTTTAGTTCCTGCAGGGACACAGGAGCCTCCAAATACCAAATTATTATCAGGCGATCTTGGGGGAACCTCTGGGCCCTGCAATAAAGTAGACAAACTTGCTATTGGAAAGTGCTCGGGAGCAATTCAACCCTGTTCAGATTGCTCTACAATCTTTCAAACCATCTCTGGATTTTAGAAATGAAAACTATTACGTAGCTCCCAGCAGCGAGAAAGTACTTTATTCAGGGGATGAAGCTTCTCAATATCACCCTTCACTTAAACACTCTTAGGCATTACCTGAGAGGAATCTGGTTATGTCATTTGTACTAGTCTGTTTTTATTTTTGAAATAGAGCTTTGTGACTGCTGGGGCTACATCACTTCATGCCTCTTTTTGAGACAGGGTCTTACTATGCAGTTCAGGCTGGCCTGGAGCTCAGGCTGGTCTCAACTTGCAATAATCCTCCTGCCTCAGCCTTCCGAGTGCTTGGATTACAGGTGTGTGCCACCATACCTGGTTGGCTGTATCACTTTAAACAAACCACTTCTGAGCATTACCTGAAATAAGACATTTACTTTAGTTGCCCAGTATGTTGTGGTATAAGGAAGAAGATCACAAATAGGTAGTGGACTGTGGACCACATCTGCCTCACCCTGAGGTATTCTTGTTTACAGAGTAATGCAATAATAAATACTCATTTTTTTTCCTGAAAATGGAGAGGTTGCTAATACTGGGCTCATCCTCCTATACTGCTTCCAGTATTCTATGTCATTAGTCTGATCCAACTCATTTTCCCTATTGACCTGCCAGAAAGGGAATGTTCTATGACTTCTGTTTATCTCACTGCTTAGCCACTGCTTTGGGATTCCATGATGACCTAACACTGGGCTTCCCCCTCAGGTTCTCTTAGGGTAGGGTATAAGCTATCATTGCCATAGAATATCTAGTGTTGTAGATAAACAGAAAATAGTCAGTGAGTTGCAATTCACTACTTCCATTAGAAGCTTAAAATTCAGTGGAATGAAATGAAAATCATGTTTTGTAAGGTAAGGCCTATATTCTAAAGTTAACATCTTTCAGTAGCACCCAGTTGTGGGAAAGAACACAAATATACCAGCTTGTGACCCAAGCCTTTGAAGGATTTGGAAGGATGTATACAGCATACTAAATACATAATAGTTTTCTTTAAGCCCAGGAGAAGTATTCTAAGTTTCTTTCTCTCTCTCTCTCTCTCTCTCTCTCTCTCTCTCTCTCTCTCTCTCTCACTCTCTCTCTCCTCTCTTAGATATCACGTGCACAGTATCCTAGAAAAGTCCTTCAAATGTTACTTAGAAGTTAATTTTTGAAAAAGTATTGAGAATCATCTAATTGAAAGACAAACTCAAATTTTCATGTACTTGTAGCAACAGATTCTCTTGTATGGCTTGTCTGTGCATTTTGAAATACTCTAACTTCTGGATAACTAGAGTTAGCATATCCAAAGAATGAATGATCCTATTAAAATCTTATTTCTGTTAAAATTGTTATCTCCGTTTAGATTGAATAATATATTATTAAAAGCATGTACGATAATAGAATGCAGTGAAAGTGGATAGGAATAAAGCTAATGAAAAGAGCTGTGAGTCATATCTGTTGCAAGTGTGCTATAGTAATCGCTATGTCAGTTATAGCCACATCTGACCAACATCTGGCCAACATCTGGCCAACATCCAAGGAGCAGCACATGCCACACACGGAAGGGAGAGCTCAGCAGAGAAAATGTTGCTCTACAGGTGCTTATATATCTCATCTCAAAGAGATTTCACAGACACATATACTAAAGCACTCACACTTGCTACTGAACAAAAATCAACAGATGCATTTGGAAAAGTAAAAAGAAATGAGGTCAACAGTGATACTTAGGAAAGGGTGATGGGAAAGGAAAGAGTAAATTTCTTCATTTCCATTACTTTGAAAAAGTATACATGGAAGATTATGATATTTAAGTATTCTTTAACCCATTAAAGTGTATGTACTGTCTGGTGACTATAAGCAAATTCACCTGGAACAAGGAACTACTGCTAGTACTGACCCAGGAGAGGCCTTTCTAAGGAAGAAGTGGACAGTGAAGCACTGCAGAGGGGGAAGGCCAGAATCTGGGAGGAGGCTGCAGGTCTCCTCTATTCTCTTCCAGTTCCTTTTAAGCAGGGATGACACAGATAGGCTGAGGCACAAAATAAAGTTTCTAAAAATAACCCAAATGTTTGGAAGCATCTCCATGGACTCAAGCTGATGGATATGACCCCCTAAAAATCCTTTCAGGATGCCAACAACAAGGAAACACTTCTGGTGCAGCCCCAACTCAGCAGTGTCCAGCAGTTTTCTCTAGGATGTTCTCCCCTGCCACTTTGTTTGATGTCTTCCTTTTTCTCTCATTTGTTCATTTCTCTCGCTGGATACGTTAGATCGATGGTATCTGCTGATTTTTCAGATTTATCTGTTCTCCATTGAAAAGGAAAGCAACCTTTGTGAGGACATGTTGGTTTTAGGCAACCACACTTATAACACAGCCTGGGGCTAAGACAGTACACCTTTCAGCCCGGTCCTGGTGCTGTCAGGGATGCCCACGTCCTCTATTCCAATGGAGAATAATCCAAATCATCACTAAGTCTCCCAGAGTGGTTTCCTGCTTCACCTTCCTCTAGGTTTCAACACTATGCATGTGGAACACGGCAAAGACTTCTGGAGGATGCCTACCTCATTAGAGAATGCTCATTTTAAGCAATGCCTCCATTCATCTTATTTATACCACAATATTAGAATTAAAAATGCACTTGATTTCCAATAATACCACCAAGTTCAAGGATCTCTACATTCTTTATACATGTTCTTCTATTTATCTTGTCATATTGCAAATTCATCTAAAATCTGTGCTGGGACCATTTCATATATTACAAACTTGTGATATTGTTCTTCTCAACTTAAGCTTAAGTCCAGCCTTAAGTGCACTTTGAGACAATGGGGAAAAAGACATGTGTTTCTCTATAAATCAAAAGATCTGATACTCAGTGCTGGGCTGGTATGTTTCCTGTGAGTTTTTAGCAGGTCGGTTCAACTTTACAACAGTCTTGCCTTACTTGGAAGACGGGGCAAGGGCGTAGCATGTAAGACAGGATAAGAACAAGCAAATTGACAGGATACACACTCAACAGTGCCAGGATAGCCCTTGAATCCAGTCACTGAATGTCTTATCCCTCATGGCCTGTTAGTCACCTATGAGGAAAAACCTAGAGTTCCGGTGTCAAGAGACTGCTTCTCATTGTGATTTTAGGATTAGTTATCCTTAAGTCAGTAATGAAGACTTTATATTTGAGAAAAGGCTTAGAAAACAAAATAAGAACCCCAAGAAAAAAAACCTAAGCTTGGTAATGAAGAGTGATGTATTAAATTGGTTTGTAAAACACAATTCAGCACATTTCACATGCACATCTGCTGTAAGGTCTCTGCTGGTGTGGGCTCCTCATAAGACCTGATGGTAGGAACTAGGTCTGAGCAAAGAACAAATAACTTCCCAGACTGATACAACCTGTGTGCTACACTGCACCCTTTCCACCACCTACATTGCATATTTTAATTACTCTTGATAAGCCAGATTTATATTATGTCAAATGCTTGTCATCTATACATGATGTATATACATTGTAATGATACTTCTGGGTTTTGTCTCTTTCTCAAGATAAGCATGCCTTGGTTCCAACTTCATGTTGACAAATGTTTTTGGAAAATGGATCCCCGGAAAAGTCAGTGTCTCCCATCACACCAGGGGACACACCCTGGAGAACTCTATAAACAAGCAACTACAAGATCTATTCCATAGGCCAAATGCAGGAAGAATCCTCAGGCATTTCACCATCCCCACCCAGCCAGCCTTGGCAGGGAATCTGATAAACATGCTCATTGACCCGACTATGCGGCAGCAAAGGGCCTGACAAGTGTAACCAGCCGTACTTACATGTGTCTGGCTTGAGCTGACTGTTGGTGATGCCGAAATACTGAGGATTTTCAATGACAGGGATCTTGGTCATTCCAATGATGACAGCATCTGGGCCGCCCTCTGAGGAAGATGGAGTGTTGCTCCCATTGGAGATGTGGTGCAGTGGGCTGGCGGAGTCGTCATCATTGCTGATAACTGAAGCTGGACCTGGTGTTGGGAACATACAAATATTGTCAGGAAATTCCATAACTTCACTTGAGCTATAATTCATGTGCATAAAAATCGTCAACTTCAAGTATGCATTCATTGAGCGCTGACACTTTCAGGGTTGTGAGACCATCACTACAATCTAATTTTTTTTCTGTTTTCTTTTTTTTTTTTTTTACAATCTAATTTTAGGACCATCCCATCACCTTGGTCAGCACCAAAGCCCCACTGTCCCCTCACTGAACGTGGACATCCATGAATTTACTCTCCAGCTCTGTGAATTTACCTAGTCTGGCATATTGTGTTAATGGGATTATATCAAATATGCCCTTTTATAACTAGATTCTTTTACTTAGTATAATATTTTTGAGACTGTTCCACAGTATGATATGTATAGTGCATCATATGAATAGACTGCATTTTGTTTTTCCGTCCACAGGAGGATATTTGGGATATTTGTACTATGGGGTATTAAAAGTAATGGTACTGAGAACTTTGGTGTCCAAGCTTTGTGGAGACACGTGCTTTCATTTCTCTTGGGTTGAATTTGGAGCGCTGGGTTTAACACTTGAAGGAACTACCAAACCGCTTGCCAAAGAGGCTCTACCATGTGCTCTGCCTACCAGCCATGCATGAAGTTCGAATTTTTTCCCAATTCTTTCTCTTGACATTGAGTACTCAGCTTTTCTCTGTTCCGTGAACACTTTAGAAAACTGACACCGCAGCATTAATCAGGATCTCTGTTTCACAGGGCATGGAAAGTCATGCTGGGATCTTGAAGATTTGAAGGTCCTGCCTGCATTCTGGACAAGTCACTCATCTTTGTATCCCTTCATGAGCTTTCAATGGTAAAATATGCAAAGTAGTATCTGCTTGCTATTTTATGGGAGTGGAATGAGACTAGTGATATGAAAATACATTCTAAATTTAAATGTGCTTCATAAGTACGAATTACAGCAAGGTGCTCCTGAATGTGCTTCAATGGCAGAACTGGAAATATTTTGGATTGCCCTGCTACCACGTTCCTTTTCTTCCATATTCTGTGGATTACTATACCATTTTTGTTTACAAAACACTATGCTTTAAATTTTTATTTTTAATATTTTAAGGAGAATAAAAATAGTAGAAACATATTAGAAATGATACAGAATTTCACTAAACAAAGTGATAGGAATTCAGCAATGGTTGTCATATCACATATTATATTCTTCAGATTGGTTGTTCGGATTACCAGATATAAGCATGCGAATGGACTATTACTCAGCTGTAACAAGATAAACTCAAAGCTTTTTCTAACTGTATTTAGTAAAGGGTCTCACTACTCTTCTAGTGATCTCCCTGTTTTTCAGCACCCCCTCCCCCAGTGCTGGAATTACAGACATGGGCCACCATGTCCAGTCTCAGTGGCCAGGTGGGGGTGAGGGGATGTATTGCCAGGGAAAGAACCCCAGTCCCTGTGCTTGCCTAAGCAGGCGCTTAGTCTATGGAGCTACCTCACTGGTCCTAAGCTCAAAGCTTTACAGGTAAATGCATGCAAGGAGAGGCCATACTCATAAGTGAAACAAATCAGACCTGTATGTGTAAACATCACATTGTCTCCCTAGTATAAGAACCCAAAAGAGTAAATGAAATCTGAAAGGTAAGATAGATACTGTGAAAGGGAAAGAAATTTTTTTAAAGGGAAGGAACAACTTGGATGAAGTAAAGGATAAAAGAAAAGAAAGATAGTAAGGAAACAATATACATGTATATACACAGGATAGCTCAGATAATTGTGCTGCTGATTCTGATTATCTATTGAAATAGTTAATGCTTACATTTTTCTTCTTTTGTAGTTTTCTGACCAATTTTACAGTATACTTTTATAAGAGCAATGGATCAACCCCATGATAAAGTCATTTACTTTGCTTTTAGCAGTAATAATAGTTATAGTTGTTAGATATATGTGCTTAAATTATTAAGCTAATAATCAAAGCATTTTTTCATATAAGACATAATTTTTTAGCCACAACCTCAGAATGTATACACCTATAATGTGCCAAACACATTATTTGTATATAAAATATACAAATGTGCCTATAATGTGCCAAACACATTATTTGTATATAAAATACTATATGTCCTGCTAATATATGCAAGGTCTACTCCTGTGTATGTTTTCTGACAATTTCTTTATCAACCACTAAACTTCTACTACTTACAATCAAAAGTAGATCTATGTTCTATACATCTATATGTAAGCTTGAGAACAATATAGCTCATGTCAGATATTCCATGTACAGAAAACTGGTAAGTCTTATTCGATATATGTTACACATGGGTCTCGGAAGCAGACCCCTGGCCATGACAACCAACGTAACTCAAGAGAAGGGTGGGAAATGAAAATCCTAAAGAGGGAAGAAAGTAAGAGTGAAAGAAAGACCAATGCAATTCTAGGGCAGAAAAAAATCTCAATTCTCTGTGCCAGGGAAAGTGTTCCCCCTTCACACACACACAAAGGAGTCATGGTTCTATACTTCCTCACATTCTCCACCTTTTTCCTCACACTTAAGAACTTCAGTGAAAGACATAGCAATTCTAACAGCAGAGGTTATTGCGACAGAGCCTCTGATACAGCTTTCAATCACCTATTCCAATGATAACCCATCCTCCAACCTGCTAGATCCATGTCTCTTCTCCCTCATCTAAGGTTTATCAAAGTTTGTGGTGATAACAATTGGACATTCCCCAGCTAGCTGTGTCTTAAACAAATCTTGCAGTAGGAAGCCAGCTATTATTATAGGTAATTTTTCAAGCATTCTCTCAGTAGGGTGTGCATTTAAGTTGCCTTTAATGATATGCACTGGCTTAGTTTTGCAAACAAGTCCTCACACAACCAATTTAGAATCTTAAAGCAGGGCAAGCCTAGCAGCCAAGCTCCTCTGGAGTCTTGCTTACCTGTGTTAGCAAAAAGCAGAAATCCTGCCAAGAATAGCTGCAAAGACACATTTTTTTCTAATATCCCCAACCATCCCTGTTTTATGATCTGCTCCCTGCCAGGCTTAGATCATCCGGATTTGAGGCAGTGATGGAAAATGGAGATGCACAATGCTACAGTTTCTGCATCTTGTCAGTACAACTTTCCTGCCACTGGTTCTCCTACTCGGCCCCCCAAGCAGCTGTCCTGCAAGGTTAGCAAACAGAGCTATACTCAATTTCCACAGGGGCTGCAGTTAATGCTGCACACTTCCCAACAGATTCGAGGCTCCATCTTAACCTGCAGAAATGTATGAGTAACCGTTTTCCCAAAACTCCAGGTGCTGTCAGAATTATTCTTTCCTGAGGTCCAGCAAGAGCTAGAAATGTGTTGCCCTTTTTCACATATCCCTCATTGCTCTACGACCCAGGGCAGAACATAGACATCATAACAATATTCATTCATTTCTGAAAAGGTGGATACCCACAAGAAAATCTCAAGATTCCTTCAGGAATCCAGGCTCTGAGTCATGGCCAAGCACACAGAGGAGCTCCTCCCTGGAGTCCAACTGAGAAACTGGTGCATTCTACTCCTTCCCATCAAAGGGAATTCTTCCGCTGCCCTTTCTCTCCAAATAAAACCCTGAATCCTAGGCAGCAGATTTTAAGGGAATAGGCTATTTGGTGAAGAAACTGGGAACTAGTAACCACAGAAGTAGTATAAAGTACAAAAGGTGATATTTTAAAAGACAAGTTGCTGTAAACATATCACAGCAGCAAATTAATCATCTGGGATATTAATTCAACTGTTGTTTCCCCCATTATTGGTGTTACAAAACCTGAAAGATTGACTGGGGTGGAGGAGTTACCGGAATTAAGCCTTTTCTTCCATCAATCTTTCAGTATAAGGTAACGCATGCACAGTGAGGTGGGGGCAGGGAGAAGAGCTCTCCACGGGGACGGTGAAGGTCTCTATAACTGATTGGATGCAGCCTGTCATTAGCTTTCCATGTGCCTTTATGGATCTGCTCTGTGTTCAAGCAAACACCACTAAGATGAAGAGTCAGACCCACAAGTCAGTACAGTACAAGAAGTTCCTATGAAGACTTGAATGTGTATCATGATACAAACATAAAGTTTTACACTGCCAAATACTTCCTGCATAAGGAGAAGGTAGTTCTACCAACTGGGCTGACAAGTAAGAGTTATGGCAAAAAACACATTTAACCTATTATTATTATTTTAGTATATCTTACACACAAAGAGACTTTTTTCCTTATCAGAGTCTCTTGGCTACATAGCCTGTACATTTGTTTATATATTTCTAAGCCTTAGACTTACTTTCCAGTAAAACGATGGTGGAAGGTCATTTGGGAAAGAAATTTCATTGTCTCGATACTAACAAAGACTTGAAGGGAAGGGCAGAGACTGTTCTTCTTTAGCGGGTGTTAATATCCTTGCCTTTTATTTTCTGGATTCTGGGGATTTGACACTTAGAACCCTGCTGACAGTGGGAGTCTCTCCATGGCTGGACGGTTGCTAATGACAGTAAATCCCAATGCCTGCAAGCTCTTCTCTCATCCAACACACAGTCTGCGCCCACCCACCCATCTCCCCATTTCCTTATCCAGTCCTCATACTCCAGCCACTGTGGACTTGCACCCCCTGGCCCATGTCCTGGTGCCTCAAAACACAGGAGAGACCCTGTGCCCAGAATCTGCCAAAATAACTCCCGATGGCCCATCCTGAGCCTGTGTACTCTGCCTTATCATTATGTGTCTGTCCATGCTCTGCCTTCCAACTGGCTCCAGGGTCCTGCTGCATAGCTTTTGAGGCAGGGGATTTCTCCTTCCGGGAACTGAGCAGCATTCTGTCTTTTCGCAGCCTATCATCTCCAGACCTGAGCAATAAAACCACCTCTTTTGGGTTGTAGCTGGTGCAGTCTGACAAATGCTTTCTGCTAAGGCCTGAAAGGGCAAAACCATAATTTTGAAGCCTTCTGGGAATACAAAAATCCTGTTGTATAAACTGATTTGCAAAAGTGCAAGTGGTTGCAGGATTTGCTATTAAGTGGCAGGAAGAAGGCATCATAGTTCAATGGTGTAGGAGGCTACCATTCTTTCACACATACATGCACACACACATACACACTCTACTACTACTACCAATACAACAACTACTACTACTACTACTACTACTACTACTATCACCACCACCACCAACACCACTACTAACACCACAAAGTAATACCCTTTCTGAAAAGAAAACTTCGAGACCTCCTTCTTCAACAAATCAGAAACCAGGAAAGTTCTAAAGCAGTACACCTTTGAAGCCCTCCCAGGCAGGATGCCTTTGCAGCACATGCTCTTCACGCCTGCAGAGGAATAGTGATTGGCTAGACGAGTCTGAAATTCCCATGGAGAGCAGCTGGGCTGAACTTTGTACTTTCCTTTCACGTATTGAGAGCCTTGGTTTTGAACTCCCTGGCATTGTTAAGGGTCTGGGTGACTTTCCCCCTGTAGGCCCCATCTGGCCAATCTTTCTGCCTAGACTTAGCCTGCTAGGCTGTACTGAGAGAGGCTGCTTTACGGGACAAAGTTCATGTCAGGTTCGAAAAATGGGAAAAGAAACAAGTTTCCTCACACAATAGAATGAACAAATAAAGGGCAGATGACTTTCCCTTACTTTGCAGCCGTACTTTCAACCAACTCTGCTACCAGAAGAGATACTACCGGCAACAGGATCTGCCTACAATGGTCAGATCCTGGAAGCCCTAAGAGTGATATAAAACAGTCTGTCTTCTCGTGCCTTCTGTGAAGTCCTCATCTGTGATCTCTATGCCCACAGAAAACGCTGAGCACATTGGCGGTCCTAGGATCACACCCGATTTCCATCCTAATGATGAGCTCTATCGTCCGCACTCACTGGGTTAGCTATAGACTCATCCTTTCCATTGTCACCGCCACACATGCTGAATGCAAGGAACAGGATGTGACCAAGCACAAATCACAGTGCTGGACTTCAAAATCAATTTTAAAAGAAAAATGGCTACAAATGAGCAGCTGATTCATCAATTCAAAACCCTGTTCCATCTTGGCCAATGGAACAAAGTTAAGAAAAAAACGTGTCCAGGCTGACAGTCTGGCTGACTAGCCCCTGCATCCTGCAAGTGGAGTGGTAGTGGAGGTGCAATTTCTGTCTTTTACCTCAAAAGTATGTCACCTTCTAAAATGGACACAACTCTGCAGGGCAAAACAAGTCAATTTCGAAAAGACAAAACCATTTACTGAACTCAATTAGCAAAGTAATACCCTTTCTGAAAAGAAAACTTCTAGACCTCCTTCTTCAACAATCAGAGAACAGAAATACAGGAAGTGGTCCAAGGACCAAAGAAGAAGAAGATCTGAGCACTTTGATCTGAATTCAACAACAGAATCTCATTACTTATCTGGAGAAGGAGGCACTACTTACCAACACCTTGTCTTGATTTTACTTTCCCAAATCCAAACCATGAGAAATCTGAAAACCACAACAAAACATAAAATAAACTTCGAAACAGAAGTGGAAACTTCAGGCAGTCAGCACCGTCCTTAACCAGGTAAGTGAGCAACCCCTCCACCCCAAACAAGAAAAATGGAAAGAAAAAAAGAAACAAATAAAAACGCTGGGAACCAAGATTTTCTTTCAAGCACCTGGAAAGTAACTCTTGGATGTTTATGTAAATATTTATTCCACCAAACATGGAAGAAAATACAAATCAGATAATAGGCTGCTCCTTGCTGATTTTGTTTGTTTGTTCGTTTCTTCTGTACTTAGGACAGGATCTACAGGGTCTCACTGTGTAGATTGGACTCGCAGTGATTCTTCTGCTTTCAGCCTCCCAAGTGCTGGGATTACAGGTGCTCACCATGCGCAGTCCTGGGAGCAGGGCCTGCGCGGCAGGTCGGGGAGCTGGCCACTGAGCTCTGCCTAAGCAGGCACTTTAGTTCGCTGAGCTATCAGGCGCAGCCTTGCACCCGGTTTTTAAAAACACTAAAACTCAGGGGTTAAGAGATCTGCGCTGTTTTGTTTATTTCTCATTTTCTTTCTTCCCCAAGTACAGAACTAAGTACTGAATTATCTACCAGGAAAAGAATGAAGACTCACAAGGTTTTTGACAAAGCACTGATTCGAAACCACGCCATGTGGGGAAATAAAAGGGAAAAACAGATGTCTTTTGACACCAGCATAAAAGGGAACAGGAAATCTCAGAGAAGAGATAATACATGAATTAGAATTCAACAGAGGGATGCAAGATCTTAATTCTACATACACCCTCTTTACTGGCTTGCAGCGTGAGGCGGCGAGTCGGCAACAGCCCCATGCCTTTTGCCACATGAGGCTCCGCGAGGCACGCACGAGGCAAGACCCTAACTGTAGGGAACAAAGGGTTCCTAGTGAGTGAGCCCCTGGGAAATGTCTATGCAGGCCCAGCCTTCCCTTGTAGGTAATCTCTACTGGTTTCTAAGTAAATGCTGCTCTGGACATGAGACAGAGAAAGAAAACAGAGCCCAAATAGTCACAGTACTTCTCTTCAGTCACCTCAGTTCTGCAGTGATTTCTGCAGATAGTAAAGATAAGAAGCTGGTAGAAGGGAAATGTGCTTAAGGTAGAGTGTATTTAAAAATTCCTTGTGTGCTCAAAGATGCCTTATGAAGTTGCTATAAATGTTTTCATTTTTGCCAAGTGTAGTATAAAGTTTGCCTTCCTGGTATCCTATGAATACAGCCTTCCAGCCTCAAAGCTCATTTCTTCTTCTGATGGATGTCTCTCTGAAAGCTTCCACCCAGGTTTTAGAAGACAAGATGAAAGCCTAGCCTTACCCAAAGCCAAACAAAGATTTCTTTGCCTAGAAGACAGGGAGCTTCACAGCTTCTAGCCGAGCAAAGGAGTGATGTGGTTATGGATTTGATGCTCACAACTTAACCCCATTCAAAACGCAGCATATTTCCAACTCATGACTTTTTGGTCTTCTATGTTTGGCTTACTTTTAAAATATTAAACGTGGGTTCCATCATGTCTTCAGTAAATGGAAGGGTACAGTTAACAACTTATGATAAAGCAGGCTTTGTATTGGAGGACTTTGCTTACCTGTAGACTAATGTAAATATTCCAAACATGTCTAAGGTAAGCCAGGCTAAACTATACTGTTATGTAGATTCGGTACATTAAATGCATTTTTGACTTATGATATTTTCAACTTACCATGGGTTTATCAAGACATAATTCAGTCATAAATCAAGGAATATCTACTCCCCACGAGTCATCCTGTTATTGCTGAGTTATTTTCTCATCAGCACAACACAATACCCCCCCATCCACGTTTGAGGAAGGAAGTTTTATTTTGGCTCACGCGTTCAGAAGTTTCAGTTCATACTGGTCAGATTCACACACAGAGACAGCAAGGTAAGGGGAACAGACTAGGCCTGCTCAGATCAGGGCAGCCAGGAAGCAGAGAGTGCAGCAAGGACCCCGGAGGGGGCTGCAGCCTGCCAGGCCACACTTGTTGACCTGTTTCTTCGGACCAGACCCCAAACCCTACTAGCGCACTCAGTTCACTGATGAACACAGCACCCAGTGGCCCAGCTGCCTTGCAAAGGACTTCTAGGGAACCTTCTAAGGCAGAGCCATCACCTATGGTGCCTGTGAAACAAGCAAAGGCTGAGGCAATCCTTTGGATTTTTTTAGTGAAAAAGATAGGATGAAGCTAAAAGAAAAAAAGCAAGACGAATGTATCTTAGCTTATGCCTTAAGATGGTGAAAATTAAATTTAGGAAAAAAGTGTTTTGGCTTCAGAGTAGAGTCTGGATAAGGGGAGAGAAAAGCTAAGAATAAGAGGTGGCTACAAGGTTTTAAAAGAAATCAAATATGAGGACACTGGCCCGAGCTAGGTGGAGATGAGCCAGTGAAGAAGAGCAGATCCCTGACTGCCAGGCGAGGAGCCAGGGGGAAGGGCTGGCAAGAGTCCAGGATGAGATAAGTGCGTGTGTGAGGTGGGGTCTCCCCAAACCCTAGAAAGTCCAATTTAGATGTCAAGCTGAGAACAGTGATGTAGTGCATGAATCCTAGATAAGGTGATTACGTGGACAAAAGCAGGGGACTGCAACAGTGGGGGTCCTCTGGGATCAAGGTAGGATCAAGCCCTCGAAAGTCTTGTGTTGAACCGTGGCCCCTGGAGTGGAAGCGCCAGGAGATGGTGGGGTCTTCAGGAGGTGGGGCCTCCCAAGAGTCTTCTACCTGTTGAGGACTGCCCTTGAGGAGTGGGTGTGTGGCTCTGGGCTCCTCCTCCCTCTCACTGCTCCCTGGCCCCACAGCTCAGCAGCTTCCCTCCCCCGCATACTCGCACTGAGGCGTGCTAGCAAGCCAGGAGCAACCGGTCAACCAGGAGTGGCCTGGAGCCCCCTACACCGTCAGCCAAAAGTAAGGCTTTTCTATTTACACGTTGCTTTCTTCCAGTTATTTCTGTTATCATGACAAGAAGCAAGCTAACACAGGCAAATGTCGGACGACCAGCCGATCTGGAGTTCGGGACAGTTTTAAGAGCCAGGATGAAGTCACTCAAGTTCTAGGGGCCAGAGATGAAGTAGAGGATAAAAGTGGTCTTTATACCTCAGGTAAATATTCCATTAGGGTGTATATAATTGAGTCCTTTTTTCTTTTTTTTTTTTTTTTTTTGGACTGGGAATCAAACTCAGGACCTCATGCTTGCCAGGCAGGTGCCATGCAGTTGAGCTATATCCCTGGCCCAAATCCAACTGTTTTGCCAAAATTAATTCGGAGTATCTGAAGTGTCCTAAGTTCTTCTTAAAAGAAGATCAAGCATGATGTAGAAGTAAATATAATTTGCTGCAGCCTACCTTGGTATACTTAGCGAATTCAACAGACCACATGTAGAAAAGGGAAACTGGCATCTTTGCCTGGAAGCTGCTGGGTGCTTGGAAGCTCCTTCATGATGACTGAAGCAGTAGCCTTACAACAATACTAAATTTCATTGGAAAATTTTCCTGCCCGGACCAAAAGAAACAATCTTTCTATGCCTTGTGATATTTCCATACACTGGGCGTAGCATCCTGCACAACTTTCTTTTATTTTCTGTTTAGAAGGGAAATGTTATTCCCAGAGAAATAAAAGGCTCTTTCAAAAGCAAACCACTGCGGAGAGCTCCTCTCCATTTTGAAATCTAGAATGTCGAAGATTCTAGATTATGAAATTAACCAATTAAATTTGTCTCATTTAAAGAGAAAAAAAAAAAAAAAAAAAAAAAAAAAAAAAAAGTGCATTAGCAGCTCTAAGATGGAACTTAAACCAAATAAAATAAATAGCAACACAGATTACTTTTCCAATGTCTCTCAAAGGAAACAGGACTTAGGGAGCTGGAAAGACGTATTTATGGACATAATGAGGAAGGACTGAGAGCCAGAAACAGAAAATGGGAGAAACCTGACCTGCCTGTGAGCGTGGAATTGCACAAGCACTAAATGTGATATTTAGAAAGGTTTTGGTCTTAGGAGAATCAGCTTCCAGATTTTTTTCAAGTTTCAGAAAAATTACTTTAGTACATGAGGAGGAAAAAAAAAATCTTAGCTGTGGTCCTGTCATCTTTTTAACTCTGAGGAAGTTAAAATTTGCTACATTCTCAAATGAAATTTCTTTCATTTAAAATACAATGCAGCAGCCTGTCCCCTCAGCAGAGGCGTCTTCATGTTGTGGTGGAAGAAGGTGGGGAAATGCGACTGGGTGCAGAAACGCACCTCAACTCCTTCCCGGGACACACCTTCTCTTGGGACACTTTAAAAGAGGAGGTTCCAGCAGCTGGGAAGCCTGGAGTTCACTAAGCAGCCAAGGACCGGCCAGATAGCTCAGCAGGCTAAAGTGCCTGCTTAGGCAGAGTGCAGTGACCAGGGTTCCTTCTCCTGCACCACAAGCCATGCTGACCCTGTCTGCAAGGCATGCTGAGATGGTAATTGAGACTGGGGGTGGTGGCACACCTCTGTAATCCCAGTACTTGATAGGCTGAAAACAGGAGGATCACTACAAGCCTGATCTGTGTAGTGAGATCCTATAAACCCTGTACTAAATATATAAACTTTTTTTTTTTTTTAAAGCAGCTGAGAGAAACTACTCCCCATGCCTGCATACCCTATTGCTTCAAAGAGCTGGAGTCACTTGCTGGAGTGCAGGGGACAGAAACAGAGGATGACCTTGCCAACCAGGGAATTGCCTCCCTTCCCTGCTGACATGTGATCACAGCAAGAGTTGATTTCAAATTAATTCCTGTTCCTCAGGGCACAGAATAGTGTAGTTTGAGGCCAACTTTCCATTTCCATTTAATCTTTCACTTTAAGGACATAACCTTTATAAAAGAACTTTCCATCGCTCCAGTCTGGGAAAAGCACTTGGTTTGAGTCAGACTGATTCCAGAAACCATAACATGAAAGATTTTTCCTCCCACCTAACCTTCGTTTGACTTTATCTTTTCACTTCCCTGCTACTCTACATGTGGTTTATTTCCACTCTTCTTTAAGAAAGGTAGCCAGGCATGGCGGTGCATACCTGCAATCCCAGTAATCCTGAAGCTGGAGCAGGAGTTTGAGCCTGCAAGTTTGAGCCCAGCCTGACCTACATAGTGAGCTCAAGGCCTGTCTGAACAGCATGAAAAGACACTGTCTCAAAAAAAAAAAAAAAAAAAAAAAAACAGCTCTACCTCCAATGTAACAAAAAGATTGCATTCTGGCTGAAACTCCTTAGATCTATGTTTTCCTTTTCTTCCTGAATCATCACTACATTACAGGTTCCGGAGTTGTTTGCCCATAGCGCTATCCATACACACTAAACTCTAGGCAGTGCAGGGTGGGCACAGGAAGGGTACCGCTTCCGGTTCAGGTTCCAGGGACTCGCGATCAGGGCCAGCCATGTTCTTTTCCTTCTAACTGGCTGGAATAAAGACCACACGCAGGGCAAGCTACAAAGTTCTGACTGGATAACAGAAGAATGTTTTGAGTAGAGCACATCCCAGAGCTATTGTTTTCGGAGAGCCAGTGATGCTGCGCCATTTGTTCTCTTTCATTCATGTGCAAGAACAACTACTGTGCTTGAGCCATCATCTACTCTGGGACTCACGTGCTATGGTAGGGAGCTTCCTCTAGCTAATATAGTATGCATACATAAAGAAATACACATGCCCTTTGGGTTTTATAGTTGACTGTGGGGCTACTTAACAGTCCCCACTACTTAATCACAAATTCAAAATCATATGTCTGCAGCTATTCTTCTGAAGACATATGTTTTTCTACCTACATATTTTCTTAAAAAATATAACTCCACATATTTTTTCCACATGCACTTTTCTAAAGGTGAAGGGCATAGATCTCATCAGATTTTCAAAAGGATCTTTACTCTAAAATGCCAGGGAAGCTGGGCGTGGTGGCGCATGCCTGTAATCCCAGCACTCAGGAGGCTGAGGCAGGAGGATCAGTGAGAGTTCGAGACCAGCCTGGGCTACAAAAGTGAGCTCAAGGCCAGCCTGAACTGCATAGTAGACCGTGTCTCAAAAAGACAAAATAATAATAATAATAATAATAATAATAATAATAATAATAATAATAATAAAAAAAATGCTAGGGACCGCTGAAACACTTAAAAGAAGTCATAGAGACGAAGGTCTAAGTGCATGTGTATTTTGTGTTTAGATTTTATTTCATTCTGTTTTCTGTTAATGTTTGACGCTGGGTGCTGAAAGCTGTCCATGCCTCACACCTATGTTTTGTGGTAGCCTTCTACCTTATCCTCCCGCATCATTCTGGCCTTCCCTCCTTTCTTTCCCACAGAGTTCCAGGGAAGTCATTTTCAAGTGTAAATCAATTACTACACTGCATTGCCTCTCTGACAACTCTCTAAACTTCTCCTTGAAGCTTTTATAAATGTCTGTCACTGGAGTCTTACACAAAGGGTGGGCCAGAACTGACCCCTTCCTTGCACTGGTTCCCTATGGCACCCCCACAGCAGTCTCTTTGCTATTCCTGCTCATGTTGTACTTTTCTTCCCCAGAATCTTCTGCTCTGACCCTCTTACGACCACTTTCCCTCACTCGGGTTTTAGGTCCTGCATCATACCCAGCCTGACACTTCAGTGAGTCTTCTCTGTGGCCCTGTCCACTCTTGCTCTGTCTTCTCATCCTCACAACTCACAGAAGATCAGTTGGGGACTTCTTGTCTATGGACCATGACCCTGCTAGAAGTCACTGACTAGTCTCTGACTGGATCCCCAGAAACGGACCCTCACAGGAGGATGAAAATGAAGGGGGCCCATTGGGAAGGGATCCCAGTAAGCACTAGGACATGTATGTAAAGAGTGAGGGAGCAGGGAAGAAGCCCGCTGTGGGTGCCTAGCCAGTGAATTGCCCTCAGGATTTGGAATGAGGGTACACGATGCACCGCGGAGTTATCCCATTCCCAAGCGCAGACGGAACATGTAGTCTCCACCTGTCACTGCCACAAGTGCAGGGCTCTGGCTGAGAGGCAGCTCTCATGCCTTCCCGGGGTCCTGCAGCAGCCGCTGTGCCCAAGTTTAAACTGAGAAGTCCTGACCTAAGAAGCAAAAATCTGAAGTGCTTCAAAGTCCAAAATGTTAGCACATAGGCAAGACATGGGAGGAAATTATAATCATAAAACGAGGAGGTTCCCCATCGAAATGCAGGACCATTAAAAATTCTAGGTACAATTACTTTGGGCTCTATGTATAAATTACATACTAGCCATAAATAATCCAGTGTTTGGATGTGGGTCTCTTCTCTAAAATGTCTCATGTATACACACGAGTACTTCAAAATCTAAAGAGTTTTAAAATCCCAGATCACCTCCTTCCAGCCCTCAGCACTTCAGGTGCAACATACACATCCTGCGCTGGGGAGTGCTTAGGGCCAATGGCGTATTCTAGCACACCAGCAGCACCTGCTGTCTGTGGAACACGCTGCTGCTTGTGGGCGAGGACTAGGGACCTTCAGCAATACTTCTGGAGTGAAGGAGAACAAAAGCCTTGAAGTCATGACTGCATGACTATGTGAAGTGTAAGGAGAATGTCAGTATGCAAATCACTCTCTCAGCATGAAACCCTAACATTTTGTGAATACAGTTACTGCCCTCTAATTCCTTCAGCCCTCAGATGGACCCTCATGAAAGATAGTGTAACTTGTTTTATCTTTAACCCAAGATGAAAACTACTTTTTAAAAAGTAGTTTTCATGGACAAACTTTAGGTGCCTGTCATTCTTCCTAAATAATATGACAGTTATTATCTAACAATTAGATTGCATCAGGTATTGTAAGCGATCTGGATGTGACTTAAGGACAGGCAGGAGGTTGTGTATAAGTTATATGCAAATATTAGGTCATTTTATATAAGAAACTTGAACAATTAAGAATTTTAGAGGGCTGGCCAAATAGCTCAGTAGATTAAAGTGCCTGTGGGCAGGCTCAGGGGCCAGGTATTCAATCTACCCCTAACCCCCAAAGGATGCTGTGAAACAGCAGTTGAGACTGGGCATGGTGATACACCCCTGTCATCGCAGCTCCTGAGAGGCTGTAAACAAGTGGCTCACTATGAGTCTGATCTAGCAGTGAGACCCTGAAGACCCCGTAGACCTGTCCCTAAAATACAAAAATAAAAATTTGGTGTCCCTGGGAAACCCAGAGCCAATCCCTATGAATGCCAATGAATGTCAGTAGTTAATAGTGAAAATAAATAAATAAATAAATAAATAAATAAATAAGAATTTAGTATTATGGACAGCTATATGGAACCAAGGCACTGTGAGATGTCAGAAGATATGGACTCTCTAGCCATGACAAGAAATAAACAGCATAGCTTTGAGTGAATCATCTCCTCCACATGAAGTCTTTCTTCCTACATGAGGACAGAGGCAGAGAAATGTCACTTAAGGCCTACTGAAGGTCTAGTAGTCTACAGAACTAAACATCAGATACATAGGGACAAGAATAGATGGACACATGGTTTTTCCAAGCCATATATTTTGGGAATGTGAGATCATGTACAATTTAAGGAAAAGCATTCAGTCAATTGGCCTAGATTTTCTCCTGCTAAATTTTATGTGAATGTTTTGGGTCACTATTTCCTCATCAGAAGGGACAAAGTCTGTGCACTCACTGAAAAAGCAGTTCTAAAACGTGGTACGTATTGAGTGCTTGATAAATGCCAGGAAACTTCCTAGAACTTATGTAATACTTTAATTGGAGAAATTCATTGGTCTCTATTGCAATATTTTAGAAATCAAAATAAAAATCTCAAGTCTCATTCATATATTTAAAGTTCAAAAGCCGGAAGTGGGAGCAGATAAAACTAGACTTTATTGGAACATAGCAAGTTGTCCTGCACAGTGGCATTTCATTTTGAGGTCTAAAAAAAGTCAACTATTTCTCTTTTTCATTTTTGAATACATAGAATATTTCAAAGGAAATTCACTGGGTCTGCCTCTTTGTCATTCTCAATTAAACTCTACAAAGTGTTAGGGTTTTAGAATCTATTCTCAATTCCAGAAGGCTTTTTCTTTAACAAAGGCTGACACAGTCTTCCCTGGGTGGGTAAAAAACAGAACCTGGAGCTCCCAATGACTTGTTTCTAAGCAGGGAACATACAGCAAGGCAGGGTCAACCTTTACTTAACAGGAGTTGACAGACAAGAGGGAGTCATAGCAAAACTCTGCCTTGCCACTGCACCACCCCTGTTAGAGCTCAGAACACTGTGAACATCTCAGCTGTCACAAGCTCTCAGAGAGGAGGCAGGTAATGTCTGGCCGCACGCACAAAACTTCCTGCTAACCTCCTCGACAGTGGATGTGGACAGATGTCTGCCGGATTCCAGCCCCCCGACTCTCTCTCTCTCTCTGGAAGGCAGGCCAGTTGGTACTCTGAGAACATCTTTGGGAAGGCAATAGGCTGATTCTCAATGAATCAACTTGGAAGGCATGCTAGTGACACTGTAAGAGACCAATAAGCCTAGAGCATCTGACAAACACTTTATATCAGATTCCCTTGAACTTTGGCTTCCGTGGAGAACCTAAGCAATGACTCAGGCCTGTCCACTGTGCCGAGCCACCAGGTGAGTCCAAAATGTGGGAAGGTTGCTGCTGTTTCTTCCATTAGCTGGTTCCCACATCAAACATGTCCAGAGTCCTTTGCAGTGTTTGTTTTGTATTTATGATTGAATTTCCATCCTAGGTCACATTACTTACATTGAATATGTAACCCTGCATATACAAACATCAGGCCCCTAGCTTAAGCCAATGCTTGGTATAGCTCATGGAAACCATCGTGCAGGAATCTTTTGTACAGTAAAACTACAGAATTTTGGAGAAGGGCATGGATAGTAAGCCTTATAGCCCGGGTGAGGTTTCTCACTTCCAGACAGTATTTGAATAGTCTCCCCCATTCAGAGAGCAGGCAGATCTGCTGTGCATCTTTTCCACCACCTTCCTCTGTCTTTTCAGTGCTTTCTTTCTTGTTCCCATCCCTGCCCACCCCATCCAGTCCTGAATCCAGCCAAGGTCAGGAAATGTGTGGCTGACACAATAGCCAAGATGTTTATTTAATGTTATTACTGTGTGCTCTTCTACTTCGAAGCTCCCGTAATGGAATAGAACATAATAGGATTATACACACTTATAAAGCTGGGTGCTGAATAAAAATAATCGAATAAAATAACCATAAATAGAACAAAATGAAAACCCATTGTTTAAAGATCCAAAGCTGGTCAAACAAATTAACTGCAGGCTTCCTGCTCAGCATCACTCGAGGTGGCTACACAGACCAGCTGCAAAAACCCAAGCCCAGAGGTAGAACTGCCTTCCTTGCTTTAATGTTTCCCTGCTAACCATCTAGAACATTCTGTAAGTTCTAGAAACAAATCAAAAATAACTCTCTAGGTCAATGGTTCTCAGATAGGAGTGATTTTGCCTCCTGAGAGAAGCTGGCAGTGTCTGGAGGCATTCTGGGTTGGCACCATGGTGGGGCCAAGTGGAGAGTGTCTGGTAGGAGGATCTCATGGGCAGAGGCAAGGGAGGCTGCCAAGCTACCAGGAACCCCCCAAAAGTCCCCTGCTATAAGGAACTACAACTGCCCTCCTCAGTAACTACAAGACCAAGAAACCCTAGCCTAAGTTAGAGGGTAGGGATGATGGATGATCTGAAAATCTTTTATTCTTTCTACAAATAAATCCTAGGCTGTTTGTATGAAGGGCTGCTAGTCCCTTCCTCTTTCAGTCTATTGCAAAGTTCTTCAGGAGCAAGTATCATCTAATATTATCATTTCTGCTATGTCAAAACACAAGGAATAATTTGCTATCCCCCAAATAGAAAGGCAATGCAATACAGAAAAAACTGGACCTGGATTTGAACCCTGCCCTTGAGTCCAAATCTTCCATTATCCATTTCCTGACATGCATTGTAATTGCTTGGTCTGTCACCGAGTCCAACTTCTGAGCCCCTCCTCTACAGAACTATAGTTATAATTACTATCCTGAATCAGGATGGAGCATTTTAGAGTTTGTGAGCTGATATTCCTGTGTGACTTTGCTAAACACTCCAGCATACAAGAAGAATGAAATCCGAAACTGTCCAGGATGTTCAGAATCACAACCTGTACACCCAGATTGACCAAAAGTTCGTTATCCATGACTCACTCTGCTTGAAACACTTGAGATTCTTCTTTGTATATCTTAAATAAACATGCCTTGGTGTTTCCTATTTATTCATTAGTTAATTTAAAAGTATTCACTGACCACCTGATAAAGGCTAGGCAACATGGATGAATAATGCTTTTATAATAATGAGACAATTAAAATAATCACACTTCTTGCTGGTGCAGGGTTCCAGCTACGCTGTCTTCACCTCTGAGTCTTTTTCTTATCTGAAATGCAGCACTCAGCCTCCACCTTTGAACATGAAGCCCCATGGATTCAACTAAAATTACCTTTAAAATCACTGTATCATGAAGTATTTCTTCATTCTCCAAATCAGAAATGCCTTCCACTGACACTGAAGCTGCTTATGTTTTAGGATAAATATCACATTGCTCACTGCGTGTAGTCTTTGTATAGTATTATTTCTCTAATTAAAGATTCTATTTAAAAAGAAAAAAATCTTTGCCTGATTCAACTATCTATTCTCTTTTATAGGCCACATAAGAGTTAGAATAACAATAATTAAGGTACATGTAGCCCCTCAATAATTGTCTCAATGTCTAATTGAATGGTTTTCAAAATAGGGTACCAGATATCCACAACATAGCAGAGGCCAAGTTGTAAAGCAGATAATATGAACATTCATTATTCTTATCTGTGCCTCTGTATTTCCAAGATGACTTATTCTTATTCTCTGTGGGCCTCATTTTAAATCTTAGCTCTCTATTTATTTGTTGTAATTACCCCCTCCTCACCAACTCTAAGTTCCTGATGAACAACAAATATTTCCATCTTGTCTCCCCATTGTACTTCTGTCACTGAGTACAGTGTGCAGTTAATATGAAGTGTTCCAGAAAGATTTGATTCCATAACTAAATGGATGCTGAGTGAATAAATACATAGACTCCAACCTTTCATGTTTGTATTCTCAGATTAAGAGCCAAATCTGGTATAATATTGATCCACCTTAGGGCTGGGCTTCCCCCACCCCAACCCAGCAACTACATTGCTGGCATTATCTATGCAAAGTGAGCAGAAATGAAATGTGTCTCTTCTAGACAGGAGAGTACTCAGTTAACAGGGATTTGCACTTGTTCCCCACGTGGCACTGAATAGCTTCACACTCAGGCGACAGCCACGTGAAGTTCCTGCTTCTTAAGAGAGTGAAATCAACGGGGCCCTCCTAGCAATCTCAGAGCATCAGGAGAAAAAAAAATCAGCTGTTTGATTTCACTATGATGAAGTTCCAAATGAATATTATTAAAGGACACTTCCATCTATAAAAGCAAAAGGCTTTTCTCTTAACAATTTTCACCATAGATATGTAAGAAAGTGTAAGTTCATGCACACACTTTCTAACGTATATATAAATACACAGTATAAAAATGTCTACAAAAAAGTGATGCATGTGGTTGATGAAACTCATTGGAAGTCAGATTAAAAAAGCAAAGTGTTGTGAACCATTCCTGCCACCCTCAGAGACAGCCATGCTTTTGCCTCAGAGATAATGTACCTGTTTGCCACATTTTTAAAGCTCCTTTTTGGCAACCACTTTTAAAGTGATAGAATAGAAGCCTCCCACTATGCAGATTTTTATAACTTGAGAGATGTTTTGACCCTTTTAGCAGTCCAAGAACACTGGAATCCAAGTCTGATGGAATACGTACCATTAAGCTGCACCACATCACTATTATTCACCATATCAGGCCGCCTGAGTCTATACCTAATATCTCTGGCCTTTCTGTAGGACCAGTAAGTTGTCATTGAAGGCACCACCTAAAGCTAAGTTTCTGACTGAGGACGGAGCTCAGTGGTAGACCATGTCTAAGCTCTGGTTTCCATCCTCTGTAACACACCTACACAAAGAAAAGATAAGGTTCCAAATAGTTCTTGCCTAGTATTGTCAAATATTTCTATAGTTCTAAAACCTTAACTGAATGTTAATTCTAGGAACCTTCACAGTACCTAAACTCATGGGCATTAAGGAGATGCAGCAGGGCTGGATGCATAATTTGAAGAATTAAGGGTTCTTCAGAATGCACATTAGAAGCTACCTAAGCACATTTATTCCCAAACACCATGAAGATAATTTGACTCCTGGTGGATAAAATCTCACCCTTCCAGCATTATTTAGTGATAGAAAGCCAAAGATTGCCACTTTGGCTTGTACTATGGGCTGAATCATGTACCCACACAATTCCTATGTTGGAATCCGAATCCCAAACGTGACTATTCAGTATTTGTAAATAGGGCTTTAAGATAAGTAATATAAAGGAGATCAGAAGCATGAGGCCCAAATCTAGGAGGAATAACACCCAAGCCCAGAGTGCCTCCTCTTCCTTCGCCGCTTCTCTCCCACCTCACAAACAGCCATAGAGGAGAGTTGGTTGAGGGCATAGCAAAAAGGTCCCCACCTTCGACTAGGAAGAGAGCCTGCCCCAGGAGCCACACTGGCTGGCACCTTCACGGCAGACTGGCCATCTCCAGACAAGAGGAAATGGATATCTGTTGTTTCAGTCACCTCCATATGGGACCTTGTTACAGCTGCCTGAACAGACTATTGTTTCGTTGCTTTTTAATTTCATTGTTGTTGTTTCAAAAGCTACCCTGCACCTACTTCCTCCTCCCCAATGGATAAGGGTTCTAATTTGTTTATCTACCCAACTCTCAGCAGCCAGTATGATTCAAGATGAAAGCACTGGCTCAGACATAAATAATACATCAGCACAATTCCATTCCCTGCCCACAGTGGTTGAGGACTGAGCTTGAGCTTGTGACTAAAGTTGGCCTGATCAAAACAAGCCCTAGGATGTGAATGTACATGTTATGTAAGCCTTGTTCTCTTCTGCCGGATGGGCATCTGGAAGATGCAGCATCAGGAATGCATGGAAATCATCTTTTCTGCAGCCATTAGAGAAAAGTTTGCCTCCAGTTTGAGCCAACCCAATGGAAGAGAGCCAAGAGAGAGCACTGTGTGTCCAAGTCACATCTGAAGCTTGGTATTTACTACTTGATGATATATTTATGTGAAACAATAAATCCTCATTATTGTCCAAACCATTTGCAACTGTAAGACGCCAAGTGAATACAGAGTTGGGGCAATAGTGCTCTTGTTTTCAGAGAATTACAGTACTTCTGAATTCCCCAGAGGCCAGAATGAATACAAATGGCATTCTGGAGTCCTTTCAGGCATCCAAGTTTATTACCACTAATGTTGAATTGGCCTGTTATGGAGATGTAAGTGTCCTGCTCCTTCAAAGCCATGTTGGAGGAGATGAAAGGTACCAGGATTTCAATGGCTTTGACTCTTCTAGAGATGGAAGGACAGCCTATTTTGGTAATTTCCATGGAAATGAATAGACATATACTTCAGTTATTCAAATATTTAACTAGCTCTTTTGTTGTTGTTTTGAATCCCAAGGAGCTGCAGCTGCCTGTTTGTGTGTGTTGTGCCTTCAAGGGGCTTGCTGATTCAGTAGGATCCCGTGAATGCGTTAATTACCCTTCCCTCGTTTTCCCAGCCCATGCTTGTGAAGAAATGAGCATTTGCAGCTCCAGTTGCTGAGAACGATGTCAGTCTTGAGGGTACGAGATAAATGAAGGCTCACAATTGCCTGCTTTTGATGGGCAGTTTTATTTTGGCAGCAGCCACCAAGCACACAAGCCTGGGCTTGTGTGGCTGCATGATTAATTTATTGGCTATCACTATTGGCAGGCAAATGAAACACAGGCGAGGGATTAAAGTGTAACAGGAGATAGGACATTAATCAGCTCAGGGACATGACTCAGAAGGAGGTAAGGATCCAGAGAAAATAAAATGTTATGGAAGACTGAAAAATGATTTATCATTTTTAATATATATCATCGAAGCTTATCTTTATAACTGGTTGTAGGCCTCTGTGTAGTGAGGACTTTGGCAATAAAACACTCCTTCCTTAAAACCCTAAAGTGAAGGATGCTGGTGAGGAAAATAAAGAATGAACTGATTGCAAAAGAAACCGTTTGCCTTGAAATTAAATAAATCCCAGCTCCCTTTTAAAAATAATTTAGGAACAGCTTTTACTGGGAAAAACTGAATTCTATCAGTCAGAAAGATGAGAGATCTGTCCATGAGGCCAAGTTTTCAGATCGTTTTTGAAATGTTAATAAAATAAGAAAATGTACTTTATAGAAAGAAGCTAGGGAATATGTCAGAGGTAACTGTTAACCCAACCAGTTAAATCATTCACCAAGATTCCTTCCTGAACTTGGAAACTTAAGTCTAAGCAATTAAGAAAATTCACATTTGGAAGCTAGTAAGAATAGTTTACCCGTGAAGTTGGGGATTGTTGGAAATAGAACTATTCTCCCTTTACTATTCTTCTTTCTTCTCCTTTTTAACCCAGTACTTTATACAGAACCATTTCTGAGAAGGTGACCCTGCCTGCAGTTGACAAGAACACACAAGGGCACATTTCTTTGTTCCTTGCAGCATTTGATAGCATCTAACTGTCACTGTGTTGAGAAGTGTCAAGTGTTTACAGCCAACAGGAAAGAAAAGATCAAGGGTCTAAATGCCTTTCTTCAAATCACCCCAAAATATATTAAGAGAGGAATTAGGGATTCATTTATTTCCTCTCTCATTTCATTTTCTAATACAAAATTTTCTGTGCTGTGTGAGGGAGAACTCTGAAGTATATTTACCAACACAAAACTCACCACGGTGTTCGAAAGAGGAAAGAGTTCATGGCTACATGAACGCTAGACAAAAGAAAGAAGCCCCAGTCCTGGCCCACGTCTCAGATCCCAGGCTTCTGTTGCCAACTCCTGTTCTACTCTCCTGCCTCCTTTTTCTCTGGTTTACCCTCTGTGCTGCAGCTCAGAAAACATTTTCTAAAATGTCCCTGGGATGTTCTTCTTTCTCTAGGGTAAATAGCCTCACCTCAGAACCTTAGGACCCAGTGTCCTAGTGCAGGCCTTGGTGTCCACTTTTCTTCCATGCTTGAGCTTCACCCTACAACCCACCACCATGATTGGTAGCTCTCTGCTCACATGGCACTGGGTCTTGCCTCTATCTCTTGCTGCTGTAAATCCTTCTCAGGTTCTGCCTGTTCATCCTTTTCATTCCATCAGGGCAGTGATGGTGAACCTTTTAGAGCTTCCAGTGATACAAATAGCCCATCGTGGTACACACATCAGAGCTTCAGCACCACCGCTATAGACTCCTCTGCCTGAAAGAGGAGCGGCTCAGTCCCAGCTAAGTGCTTTTTCTTCCTACCTAGATGAAACTCTCTAAAAGATCTTTACTTCATCTATGCCTTGCAATGATCTGTTTACCTGCTCCTATTTCAAACTAGAGTATAAACTCCCTAAGATGCAGTCTCTAGTATTTGAAATATTTATCCCTATAAGTGCATGGCGTAGAGACTCTGACCCTGCACCAGTCCCCCACAAAGGCTGAGCCACTGTATCACACTCTTGCTGAAGCCCCTGGAGTCAGTGCACTCAGGACAGGGTAACGTAGACATAGCCCACCCTGGGGATCCACATCATTGAACCCTAGCTCTCTGCTTTCAACACCATCCATGGAAAATGCAACCATCTCTGGCAAAGAACACATATCAAGCTATTAAGACCAAGAGGCCTTTGGAAAGCTGGCCAGCCTATCACCTGCATCCTGGGCAGTGAAGAATGAAGGCGTTAACTTCGAGGGAGAGACAGGGAAGTCCTGCAGCCCACAAGGCCTCCTGGAAGCTGGCAGCATCCAGGTGGGAAAGTGCCCTGCCTCATTTATTTAACAAGGTTTCTAATAGTGGGGGTCATTTTCTATTGTGAACCTAAGGCACTAATTCATTAAAATTGTTTAGTTTGAAACCTATTGCTTTATTTCACTTTATACCTACTTGTATAAACACCATATTATTTCCCTAGTGTAAGAACTTGAAGGAGTAAATAAAATCTGAAAGATACAATAGTGTAATAAAAGGGGAAGAAACTGAGTGAAGACAATAAACAACTGGGATGAGAGAAAGAAGAAAAGAGGCAAAAAGGAAAAAAAAAGTCACATATATATATATATATATATATATATATATATATATATACACACACACAGGTTAGCTAAGATGATTGTATTATTAATTTCATTTGGGTTTTTGAAGGTAGCAGTTAATGCTTAAAAGTTTTACTTTGATCAGTTTTACATGCTTGTATCTGGTAATCTAAGCAACTACAATGAAAACAGCAATCTGCAATATAACAGCCACTGTTGAATATCTATTTTGTGTGTGTGTGTGTGTGTGTGTGTGTGTGTGTGTGTGTGTGTGTGTGTGAGGGGGAATTAATGTCTTACTTATTATTTTTCTATTTTCTTTAAAAAATTAAAAGAAAGAAAAAAGAAAGCCTTGCAAACGAAAGCCTATTGTGTGTTAGACCATAGGAAAGACTAGCACCTGTGGATCAGGCCTCTCCCTGTTAGGCATCTTACCATAACGTTAAGTAGCTATGACCCTTATTTCTATAGGAAGGACCTATGTGCTGAGGAATTCAGTGCCATGGAGATCAGAACAGACAGTGAAAGAAGCAGGAGACCATGCATGCACACATCCTCTCTTATTGCTCTTCCCATATGGCCCTCTGGCTCTTTCACAAACTTCATAAAACTTCATATTCACAGTTTAAAGCCGCATGGACTTTTGCATTGGTTCAGCAGTGGGCTTAGACCTCAGCTGCTCAGTTCTTCTCCCAGATGTTGCTCATTTTTCATTCATTTCAGCCTGAGCAACCAACGGGTTATAGCCATCAGCAAAGCCAGGCTGTGGATGGAGTGGGGTTCCAGCTGACATAGGGAAGAAACCCCTGTCATCACTAAAGTCAGGGGCCCAGGGTGCATGGAGGCTCCTGTGTGTTCTCAGGTCCTCTCTGGATGATCTTCTGTGTGACTAATGCAATAGGATAGCTGATAAGCGGGGGGGGGGGGGGGGGCACACAAATAGCTAATCCAGGATTGTGGTCCAAAATGCTCAGGAAAGTGGCACCTGTGGGCCTGTATCATAGGTGAAATTCTGAGGTGGACCAATAACTTCAGCCACAGGTTTACCTATGGGCTCAGAGCTAGATTGACTTGCTTGCCCAGAACTAGAATGGAACTCCTACAAAATGTTCTCATTCTGCTAATGTAAGCCAAGGTTTTATGAAAAGTTCCACAGCAGTCATGGGGAGAATGATTTTCAGAAGAGCAAGACTTGGATCAGAAGGGCAATAGATAAAGCAGCTGCTGCTGAGGCAGCAGGAGCACAAGGGCCTCATCATGTGGTACAGTGTTGCTCCCAAAGCACTCCCAGCACCCAGACCAAGATGAGCCAGTCATTTCCTGTGCTCCAAAACTATCATGGCATGCAAGACTGGCAGGAAGTGAAAACAGGGGATTAGGAGAGATTCCAGAGTCACCCACATTGGTTGTGTCATCAAATTTCTGGGGAAAGGATAAATAATTCTGCTTGTTGTACCAATGTTTTCTCTATGGGATGCAGCATATCTGCACATATGAAAAGATGTAGGCCATGACATTTTCATATTTGATAGAATATGAAGTTTCCCAACACATAGAAATAATAAATGCTTGAACAGAAAGAAGTGCTAGTTGCTTTACCTCAAATATTTGTCTTACTGGTCAAATATCTCTGGACCTTGCCATGCCAAAACTCAGCCTAGGACACACATTCTTTCAATCACTTACTGAATATATATTCCTATTAACAAAATATTTTAAGATAGATGAATAACATATAGAAAAATTCCTGCCATCGATGAGACTTACATATTGTGGAGGTGAACAGGCAGCTACCAACCACACCAAAGGAAATCTATAGTATGCCAAGAGTAGCAAACACTTTGAAGACAAGGTAAGAAGCAAGACATGGACTGCTGCTAGCGGAGGAGCACAGACTGCAGGCTGAAGGCCTTCCATAGAAGATGGCATTACAACAAATCCCTAAAGGAGGTGAGGAGAATATTCCAGAAAGTTGAGCTACAAGTTTAAGTGCTTCAGGAAAAGAACATGCTCTAGGTAGGCTCCAGCAGAGCCCTGTGTAACCAGATACTCTAACAGTAAGAATAGGGAGGCTTGAACAAAGTCAGTGGGTGTAGAGGAACTTCACTGAGCTCTAGGTATGTTTTGAAGGCAGAGATGCTGAAAGGTCAGACAAAGGGTATAAACAAAGGAGGAGATCCCTGAATTGTCAGACCTCAGCCTGAGCTCCATTTATTAAGGTGAATCAGACCATGAGATGGTTGCATCTCATGCAACAGCTCGGGCCCTCACTTTGGCTATGTGGAGTGTAAGACACCCATCTGGCATCCACATGGGGCTGCTCAGCTTCCAAGCCTGGAATCCAGAAGAATGGTTTCTCTGTCAGAAAGCAGACGTATGGAAATAAAGTATCAAGATGGATCAAGTGTTCCAAAGAGAATGCATTTGGAGAGGAAAGGAACCCAGACTCTGAGGTGGCAGCAAAAGAGAGCCTGGAGCAGTCTGGCATTCAAACTTGCTGACTAAAGAAGCAGTGAGAGGCTGATCCATGCTTCCTACTGATCGAGAACTCGTAGTAACTATGAGTCTCAGCTATGGACAGACCTTCAAAGGGGGCATTCTGGTGCAGTATTTGCAGGAGCTAAAGAGAGGGAAAAGGAGGAACTGGGGAGGAAGAATAGCCCTTTCCAGGGGAGGGCTGCAGGTAGCACAGCAGAAAGAAGCACTGACCTATGGTGAAGCCACAAGGAGAAGCTGGATGAGTTTGTTTTCTCAGATGAGAGGCGTGTGAGCTACTAAGTATGTGGCCAATGGGAAGCATTCAGTGTAGAAGAAAGTGTGATGCTTCAGGGAGGAACGCAGTGCCAGCAGGATAGCTTGCATTAGATAGAAAGGGGAAAAGACCAGTGCATGGGACAGGGGCTGTCCTGGGGAAAGCATCAGATCGGGAGCCCAGGAAGACCCATGGCAAGGCACACAGATGGCTGGAGGAGGGCGATTGGTTCACAGGTGTTTTCCTTGTTACACAGTTTTTTTTGTTTGTTTGTTTGTTTTTTTTTTTTTTTTGTTTTTTTATGTTTTTCTTGTTTCATAACCTTTATTTGCTTATTCACTCATTTTTATGGCTGGTTCAGCCCGCGCCCTGATGGCAGGGCTGGCGCAGCATGTGGTGCCGGGGATCGAACCGCGGTCCCTGAAGTCGCCCAAGCTTTCCCAAGCAGGCGCTTTAGACCACTGAGCCATCCCGCTGGGCCCCAGTTACACAGTTTTTAATTGTCCAAAGGAAGCAATTATCACCAGCAAGTACAGAATGGAAAATAAGATTTAAAAAAGAGCAAGAGGAAGGTGAGAAAGCAGTTTTAAAAGAAAGTACAGGGCCAGTGATACAGCTTAGTAGTCTAAAGCGCCTGCTAAGGCAAGCTTAGGCAACAGAAAGGACCAAAGTTCAGTCCCCAGCACCACATGTTGTGCCAACCCCACTCCCAGGGCAGGTTGAGTAGGCCATAACATAAATAAATAAATAAATAAAGTTTTGTTGTTGTTGTTGTTTTCTAAATAAAGAAAGTATAAGCACTGTACATGGTTCCAAAGTAAATCCTGAGGGGATTTGGCTGACCTTAGGCGATACAAAAACTACATGTTTTGTTATACAGGTCTTTAACTTGTCCTTAACCACCCAGCAAAAATATTTAAACATGATGTATAAAACATAAAGGTCATTTAGTATGCTGAACTGTAAAAGGCTCTACTTTTTATTTTTATTTTTTTTATTTTTTTTTTGTCTTTTTGAGACAGGGTCTCACTATGCAGTTGAGGCTGGCCTTGCACTCAGTTTTGTAGCCCAGGCTGGTCTCGAACTCGCACTGATCCTCCTGCCTCAGCCTTCCTAGTGCTGAGATTACAGGCATGCGCCACCACGCCTGGCTAAAGGCTCTACTTAACAGCTTCCAATCTCACCAGTAACCCACAGCAATTATGGAACATTTAACTATGTATACAACTACCTTCTCTTAGATCAAAGGGAAGCAATCTATTGTACTAATAACCGTTAGAAAATTTATCATGTCTACATCCTGGGCTCTGTATAAATACAGTGAGGACAACAATATGCATTGTATCAATTACTGGGGATGTATTCCTAACGTGTTTTGAAACTCATATTGTAGTTTCTTACTAAAAGTAATAAAAAAGATAAAGTTACATCCCCATCACCAAAAAATAAAATAAAAAGAAAAAAGAAAAAAGAAAGTATAAAGTATTATTGTGACCTGGGAAGGCAAAGGACCATTGACCTCTAAGTAGCAGAGAGTGAGCTGGAAAAGAGACCAGAAAGAGACGGCCTGGAGATTATGGAGGGACTGGATGGGTATCCTCTAAAAATTCACTTAGATTTGGTAACTTATACTTTTAAATTTTTAAGCCCAGCTAACTCAGTCAGTAGAGGTTGGGACTTCATCTCAGAGTTGTGGGCTTGTGCCCATGGTGAGCTCCAGCTATTAGAGACCCCTACAGGGTCTCCTGCCAGGTGTTATGTGCATGGCAAAAAGAAAGAGCAAGTGTCAAAATGGCATGGAAGTGGGGAACTGAAATGACCACATACACACAGGGAACAAAAGGCCACCAGACAACTGGAATGACAGTGTTTAATGATCAGATTTGCATTGAGGAAAATGATGAGAGGATGGTGGCTAGGTTGAGAAGGGGATGGGATAGCCAGATTCAGGTAATAGTTAACGAGTAACCTGTGTTGTAGCCAATTCTAGGAAGGAATTGTCTCTGGAGTTACACAGGCCTCAGTGAAGATGTTATTTCATATTTAGCCCCACAGTCTCACAACTGGCTTCTCTGAGCTCGGCTGTGGCTCAAAAGTCATTCTTGCCTGACGCCATCCACTTGCTATCATGAAGACACACATACACAGGCTCAGTCAGGCTCACTAATTACACATTGGGTCAATGTAGGAAAGTCACTCTAGATGGCCCATGCTGTGGCCAGTGACACCTGCACCTAGGGGAGGCCAACGTGGTGGTCCTCCTCCACAAGTACAACCAAAGCTAGACAGGGGATGTATTCTCCACAAATTCTCCATTCTTAGCAAGAACAGGCTGGGGAATTTTTCCTAACTGGAAATAAAAATGAAAAAGGAATATTATTTTGTTTCTAAGCCCTATAAGTAGAAAGGAAGGTAGACAAGAGGGAAGAGAGAGGAAAGGTCTGTAAGAAGGAAGGGAGGGATTTGGCAGCAAAAGCGACCATTTAATAACATCAGAATTCTGAAGGGAGAGCTGGAGAAAAATTAATTAAGAAACTCAAAGCCTCCAGTTCCAGAGGCTCTCGGAGTTCTCAACCATAACTCAAATAAAGAGCAGCAATTTGTTTGCATTCCATAGATGCAACTGAGGAGCCAGCAGCACCCTCCCATCTTCTGGCTTGCAAGGATTAGGGAAGGCAGCCCAGTAATTCCTGGGCAGCAAAGCAGAGGAGATCCAGAGGTGCTCTGGGACCTGGAGAATGGGTCTGCTGTGTTGCATCCGCTAGGGTCTAGTGCTGACTTCACACCAGCAAAACAAGCAGGCCCCAGCCTGCAGCCAGTACTCTGCTTGTGACTGATGTTGACTCTGTGAAGCGATCACTCCTCGAGGCTTTTATGAAGTGCGAGTGGCCCCAGGTTGAGCATGTCTTCTGATAAGCAATAGAAGATCCTCAGCTTTGGGGGCATGATGTCATGCCACAGGGAAAGGAGACCATGAGCCTGGAGGTTGACATCTCAGGCTCTGATTCCCATGTCCACACAGATCCCAACATGAGGAGGATAGCGCACATCACACTAAGCTCTGTGTAGAAGATGGGCCAGGCTCGAGATGCTTGGTCAGTATGTGTGCTCACCAAGGCAAGCAAGATATGATGGGATCAAATACAAGAGTTGGAATTGGTGCGCACCTGCGGTTTATGTTATTTCAGGTTTTTAAATGTTTTTCTGACTCTTCTGGTGAGCAACTATTAGACAAACCCATGAGAACAGCCTCAATGTTCCAAGGAATTATTTGACAAAGACACCCATTAGCTTGACCACCAAACCACAAGTGGAGAGTAATAAATAATACATACACATCATTCAGAATCAGGACAAGTGTGTGTGCTAATTATCATGATCAAAAGGAAGTGAGATCATTTATTTTTCAAAGAGCTAATGAACTGGATGCTCTGCCTCATAGTCCTTGTATATATCTTGGCTTCCAGACACTGAACTAACTCTCGGAGCAAAGAATTATTAAAATATCAGTCACCTTCTATATAGAATTTCAATTCCTTCTGACCAATGAAGCAAAACTTAAATAGGACTGTCTCAAATTTAAGGTAAAAAATTGTCTTTCTAAAGGGATACAGTAAAAAAATAAATAAAATAAATGGACACAGTATTATTTTAATTTAAATTGTGTATCAACAATAAAATTTCACAAAACACTACGTATTCTATAAAGAAAATTGACACATGGGGGGCTAACCCTAAAATACTTCTTAAAAACCTTTTACATTATAAAACATGTGCTTTTATAGTAGAAGATTAGGAAAGTACAAAAATGAAAACAAAAATCATTTTTCATATCATATCTTTTTTATTCACATTCTCATCCATGTTTTACTTCATAAAATGTAAGTACGAGACATACAGTGGATGCAGCTCAATCTTCTGTACATTGTACTTAGCATTGCATTCTATGATCCTCTCAACTTCAGTATCATTCATATGATAATTCCGATATTGCATATTTAAGATTTTGCTTTTCATTTTCTGCCTTTTTAAATTATGTGGGAGTCTGAATCTTGTACATATGACTTCCTGCCTATGTCCTATTTCTTTCATTATCACTGTTGTTTTCCTATTTTAAGTAATAATTTTTGCTGTTACATTATCTAAAATTATTGCCAAATATGGGTGAAATATTAAATGTATATTTGTCTGGTATCCAGCCAGATTATCGAAGCACTAGATTCATTACTGAGATTGCAGTTTGAAACCATTATGATATCTACAAATGTCAATATCATTTTCTTTTTCATAGATAAATATCACATCCATGTTATGTACTATCCTTTAGTGGAATCTTCTAGAACATGATCAAATGATAGTGATTATGTGTGCATTTTTGTGTTAACTCAGATTTTCAAGATAAAACTCAAATTTTACCATTAAGCATGATGGTGACTATTGTTATAAGATATAGTGTGTCTGCCATACAAAGAAAGCTTTCTTTATTTCTAATCTAATCATTTTTGTAAGAAAAGTCATTTAATTTTATCAACATCTAATTCAAATAGCAAGAACCAAAGAGATTTTCAGCCATGACTTAGAACTGATCACTGCACTCTTAGCAAATCTTAATAAAGCAGAACTATTCTTTACTATTAGGTGTATATAAAGTTATCTAAGGTTTCATTTTCTTTTGTCTGAAAGACTTTTCTATTCTATCAGATAAATTCATGGCTACAAAGTTTCCCTCCAAAGTATCAGTTTTATGGCAGATTTATTCATGGAGAACCTTTTAAGTTATAGACACTCTTCTAAGCGTTTCACACCTATCTGTAAAGAATCCTATTTGTCAGTTGTTACTATGTTACTATTTTAAAAATGAGGAAATGATGTCAAACAATTTGCATGAATTCCCATGGCCAGTGAGTGGCAGGATTTGACACCAAGACAAGCTCACAGCCACCTCAGGAGTATTATTTCATCAAGGTAACCAAGGGAAGCTCACATAACTTCTCTCACAAAATTTTCTTCATTTTTAAAATACAAATAGCAAGAGGAGGAACAATACCTACCTAAGAGGATTGGCAGAACCATACTCTATGCCTAGCAAGGAGACATCCGATAAAATGACAGTTAACACTTGTAATTAATTCTTTCATTTATTTATGTGGGTTCCAGCCCCGACCCTAACCGCTGCTAGCGAAGCCCGCGCGCCTGCTGCGGGTGGAATCCCTATTGTATCTGAACCATTGTTCCAAATATTTGTGAAACAACATTGCCCTCATGGAATTTCTGCTATGGTAATCTTCATACAATCTTATACTGTTATATTTTATCACACTCTATTGTGGGCTCTCCATCTATTATCTGTACTTCTGAAATCCAAAACATGTACAAACCCGAAGTTAAACTCATTTGTTAGCAAAACCTGACTTGAGCTGCTATGAGGCTATTTGCAGAATTTTCTTATTCCAGTTAGTGTGGCAAGCCTTCAGTTTTTCTGAAGAAATATCAGTGCCCATGACTACGAAGAATATCCTGACCTCACTGGAAGGAATGGTGGGGTTCACTGTGTGAGCCACTCAGTGTATTTCTAATCTGCAGCCAACACCCCGACTCAAGGCATCCAGTTCTAGGGGTTTGGCTCAGAACACACAGACCTGTATAACGCACAGTAATATGAGACTTCTAGGAAAGACCAACCTTTGTCCTAGTGGAATCTAATGGGGAAGAAATCGGTTCCCTCAATTAGAGCACAAGTCCCTGGAGGGCGCTGGCTTTCCCTGCTCACTTCAGTGCCTGCTGTAACACGGCCGCTCCAGTAGCTGGTGTGTTTCTGATTATCTTTTCACCTGGTTTAATTCAGTTCAAGGGCATCTTCCATGATCCAGATGTTTGGGCTTCCTGTTGGGGCTATTGTTTTTCCAGACAAAATTATGAAGTAGACCAGCATTCCTATCAAGATGGGCAGGTTGACCATAGAAGACACTGTACTTTTCTTGCATTTCTGTGTACTGTAAAGTTTTTCTGCCTCATAAATATCTGAAAAGTAATTGTGTGCTTAACAAAATGCTCAGACTGTGTTAGCATAATTTAACAATTGTATTTCCACTGTAAGGCTAACTCAGCACATTTTGGCAAAGTACAGAGATATGGCACTGACTCAATGGGAAGGAGCTCTATTTGCTTGAGATTTCTATTCAAAGATGGTTTGGGGATGCCACAGGAGCTATGTTGGCACAGACACGAACTGTGTTGTTACATCGTGCCTTATACTTCGACCACACCCCTAGTTCTGGTGACCTCTGCCTGATGCTCATAGTAGCAGATGCCAGAAAAATTATCCTGTGATTCTAGCACCTGATGGACACTGCCTTCCTTGACACAGAGAAATTCTACATTCTGAAAGCACCTGTGCTGCCTTTCAGAGCCAGGGCTACTGTCACAGGCAGGGGACACGTTAGCTCGTCCCATCTCACAGGGTGTGTTGTGCACAGGTGGGCACCGGATCTTCTACTACAGTGACAGATGCTGGTGACCGAGCAGGGGAGGAAAGGTGCCTAGCACAGGGCCAGTGCACATAACTTGTGACTGGTGAATGGTGACAACTACTCAATGTCACTTTTCAAAATAGGTCCACCGCATAAAACATGCAGGTTAAAGTGCCTAGGTTTGAAGTGTGGGAGTGTTTGTGAACGCAGGCATCCTTGAGCAGTGGGGAGTAATGATGGAGCAATTGGCACAGCTTTGCCCTGCCCGACGAGTACTCCTTCCCCAGGAGAGAAGACTTAGAGCCTCTACTCAGGACAAGCAATACAAAGAATTGCCTCAGTAAGAAAACACTGATGTTAGTCTATTTTGCCTGATTTCATAGTATGATTTAGGCCATCTGCATAGTTTTCAGTAGCTAGTGCAAGAGCCAATGCAGTTATTTTTCATTAAACATTAAGCATCTAAAAACCTTGAGAACAGATCATTAAACCAAACGTAGAGCCCTTCTGCACGCGGATCGCAGTTCCACAAAGGTGGCCCTGGGCAGAAGCAGTCACCGTTTGTGCATGATGTTACAATTCTCTTGCTGTCCGTAATTAGTGGGCTTTCTAAGTCCTAGAAGGCTCAGTAGTTAGGTAGAGCAAATAATCTGAGCCAGGAAAGATGAAGTCAGTCATGACCCAGGATCAGCGTGAAACACACCCCTCAGATTAGAAACGGAAAGTGAGTGGGACACCTCAAAGGTTTCCAGGAGCTGTGAGCCAAACGTGGCTCTAGATCCCCATGGGAAATGTGCTGAGGCCTCAGCATTCCTGGGTGGGGCACAAGGATGTTTCTTCCCTGCTAGCAGAGCCCCAGGATCACAGGGTAACCCTTGGAGCTCAGGTACCAGAGGCACAGGGCAGAACAAACTTGAACACCAGCTGTAGCAGTCAAATCAGAAACTTGCTATTTCAAATTCATTCTGAGATTAGCCAGCCTCCTTTTCTTTCTTTTTTGATGTATTTGATACAGGGTCTCGTCACACAGATCAGACTTGTAGTGATCCTCCTGTTTTCAGCCTCTCCGGTATTGGCATTGTAGGCATGTGCCACCATGCCCAGTCTCAGTGGCTAGCTCAGTAAGCTCTAGGAGTGAGGCTGGCACAGCACATGGTGCCAGTCCTGCTCTTGCCCAAGCAAGTACTTAGTCCACTGAGTTATCTTGCCAGCCCCAGCCTCCTTTTCAATCAGGAAAAATATAGTGCTGCCAGTTAAGTGTGAATTTGCAACAAAAAAGAAATAATTATTATATGTGTATATCAAGTAATATATGGGAAATAATTATGCTGGACATTATGTTCCATTTATCTAAAATTTAAATTTGGCTAAGAATCCTATATTTACTTGCTAAATCAGATGGATTTATTGGTAGACATTTTTATGTTCTTCCATTTGTATCTGATAGAGTTTTTCAAGGAAATGCTAACCTCTCCCAGATGAGCTGGAACACAGACAGGGATTGTAGCTTGCCAGGTGTAAGTGGCTCTGGAATTTGCAGCAGGCTGAAAGAAGCCTGACACACCTCTGAGATCTTCCTCCTCCCTGTCATGGACCTGGATTTGGAAGCCCTTTCTGCACACTGGGATCCCCTGGGGAACATAGAACAGTTGCACTAAGGCTCTACCCCTGCAGAAATTCTCATTTAATGAACCACTGAGGTACAGCAGAGCAAGCAGATTGTAAGTGTTTTGCCCTGGTGAAAACTAAAACATCCATAGTTTTCTGACTGATTTATCAAGGTAAGCCACTATAAAGATATAGACAGAATTATAGATATACGGATAGGTAGAGGTATAGATGTATAGATATAGATAGATGATAGATAGATACACAGATACACAAATATACAGATATATGAAGATATATAGATATCACCATATCACCTCAAAATATACCTGGCTGCACATGGGACTATGTAAGTGATCTTCAAAAGGTGCTGATGCTAAGCCGCACTCCCAGCCACTGTCACTTAGTTCATTTAGTTGGTCGCAGCACTAATATGCATGCTTAAAATCTCTCTAGGTGGTGTCGATGTGCTCTAGAACCCTCACTGGCTTCTAACATCCAGGTTCCTGCCTCTTCTCCTCTCCTACTTGTGAAACTACATGGAACCCAAGAATATGGAATTAGGATTTCTGAAGGCCACTCAGAGACTAAGGCAGCTCAGGCTGTGTGGCCCTCCCTTCTCCCAGCCTTGCTATCCGGGGTGCTGATGGAGCCAGGTGCACGGGTGGGAATGCTCTGCCCCTGGGTGCCGGAAGGTCACTGTTATCATCTTAGCATCTGCATAGAAAATCAAGGATTCAAGCCAATCCCCCGCACACATACACACACATCCTTGTGCTCCCACCAATAGGAACCTGTTGGGCAATTCGGGAACTCTTCAGGGAAGCTCCCTTCATTGGAGAAAACCATAGCAAAATATGCTGAATCACTAAGCACTAGAAAATTAAGGATGAGGCAGGTTGTGTTATGCCTGGACACCAGTTCGCCCTGGCAAGCACTTGAGGGTCTCCACCTTGCTTAGGCTGAGGCGCATCTGCCTGGAGCCCTGGCCACTCACATGTGCTGACCACAAGCTACATCCAGGCTGCAGCACCTGGCCCTGCACGCCAGGCCAGCCCTCACTTCCATCTTCATTCTCATACATCTTACCCATCCTCCCAGAGGCAGGGAGCGTGTCCACCTCTCCAGAGGCTTGCCCTTGATCTCCACAAGAAGAAGTAGGTTCCCTTTTCACGATCTCTTCTTAATTCTTCATAAGTCTATAATGATATGTACCTTACTCTACAGCTTGTTGTTTCTCTTTTTTGTTGTTGTTTTCATTTGCTTTCTTGTTTGTGTTTGTTATGTTTCTCTTACAAGCTAGAAATTCCTTGTGGAAATGTAAACCTCTTAAAGGTAGGATAGGAGGGGCCCGGCGGGATGGCTCAGCAGTCTAAAGCACCTGCTTGGGAAAGCTTGGGCAGCTTCAGCGACCACGGTTCGACCCCCGGCACCACATGCTGCACCAGCCCTACCCTGGGGGCGGGCTGAGCCAGCCATAGAAATGAGTGAATAAACAAAGGTTCTGAAACAAGAAAATAAAAATAAAAACTTCTTTAAAAAAAAAAAAAGGTAGGATAGGAGGACCACCTGGGTGACTCTCTTTGGAAGAGAAGCAATTGTTTCCATTTTGATCGCACCTGACCCTTTTTCCATGTATTGATATGTACACAGCTGTCTAGGACCTTTCCTTATCTCTTCAACTGGCTCTGAGCAATGCATTGCCGTCAAGCTGGGGTGTGGGTGGGTAGTCTTTGAAGAAGGCAGATGTGTTTCTCTGAAATTCTCCACCTGTAGCTCCCTAATGTAAGTCAGGTCAAGATGTATGAAGAGTCATTGTTCCATGCTGTTGCTGGAATAGAGACTTGGGATAGAGGCTATGACCTCCTGGGGCTTGAAGACTACAGCTCAGGGCTGAAGTACAACCCCAAAGCACTGGACACTATTTCAGCTGTGCAGTGCAGCTCTTTCTGCACATCCTTCTATCTTCATATTTCAGAGGTAAATTCCGGCCTCCTACCTAGCCCTGCTCACGGTTCTCATGGATTTTCCACCATTTTGACAGTCATCCGTCCTCAAGCCACTCCCTTCCTCCCAAGTGAATAAAATCTGAGTCGAGGCCTTTGTTCTGGATAGCGATCAGTGTGGCCTGACTCAGGACACCTGTGAGCCCCCACGTACACCATTTTGGATACATTATGATGTCTTTACTTATGCTGTGGGTTGCACTGGAAGTTGTATATTATAATTAACTCCATACAAGTCCAATAACTTTTCCATGGGATGACAGATACAAATGCTCTGAGCCATGACAAGGATTGGGAAGGGCTCCCTACCATATGGCTCATCTTTTGGCCACTCCGCCTCATTGTGTGGGTGCCAAAGGCTGATTTAGGGGATCTGGTTGTAATTCTCCTATAGCACCACAAGCTTGTCACTTACAAAGAATTAGTGAGAATCACTAATATAAAATAACTGTGTTTTCCAGACATAGCCATAAATGTGATTTCTGAATTTATTTGGGGGTTACTGGATATTGGCATGAAAAATAATTTATAAATTTTATTTTCTAGACAATAAAATTTTACTTTCTGCTTGAGCTAAAATACTTTGCTTGTAAGTTCAACTTACTCTGAGCCAGAGACCTGAACCTAGTCTCTCCTTCACTAAGGAAACAGAACTGGGAGAATCTCCTGAGTTATTTACGTGGACGATTGTCTGAGCCTCAGCTTTCACCACTGGGACAGCACAGCAGAGACCCTCGACATAGAAGAAGAAATGTTTACTTGGGCCTGTGTTCAGCCCACTGTCCGCTGACTCCAAGGCAGGACTGCATGGGCACGGAGACTTGTTCACGTTGTGGCTGACAGGGAGCAGACAGGTCAAAAGAGAAGCTGGGGAAGGACGGATGCTTTTCCAGGTTACACACCAGTGAATATGTCTTCCCACCAGACCCTGTCTCCTAACAGGCAGGCAGATGTAGCACTCCTCTAGTCAGGTGTCTTCCACACGACCTGCCTATGATCTGACAGGCAGCTTTTAGGAGACCATCTAGATGAAGCCATGATAGTGGTCAGTCACCTGAAGTGACCACACATTCTATATGTCACAAGGCTAGCATCTCTCCCAACCCACATTAACAGGAAACCCCAGGAATGGTTACATAAGAGCATAGTCCCAGTGCCTAAAGGCCCTCTTTAATTTCTGGCTGTAACTCTACTACCTCTCTGATCTCAGGTTAGGCCTGAGCTTGCTCAGGCCTCAGCTTCCTCTGATTGCTGTGGTACAGGGGTTGACATCTTCGAGACACGTCACTACCACCTGGCCCACAGAAGGGCCTCTGTTAGAGAAGACCCAGAACAGCACATCACTGGGAAACTAGACCCAGTTGTTTTTCTTATTCATCTTGGACATACACATTCTCTCTCTATCTCTCTGTCTCTGTCTCTCTGTCTCTCTGTCTCTATCTCTGTCTATCAGCCTGTCTCTCTCTCTCTTTTTCTGCCATTCCCCCTTCCCAAGCCATGTTTACAAAACAGCATATAAACAATAAAGCAAGCCGGGCGTGGTGGCTCACGCCTGTAATCCCAGCACTTGGGAGGCTGAGGCAGGAGGATTGGTGTGAGCTCGAGACCAGCCTGGGCTACAAAAGTGAGCGCAGGACCAGCCTCAACTGCATAGCGAGACCCTGTCTCAAAAAGACAAAAAAAAAAAAAAAAAAAAAAAAAAAAAAAAAAAAAAAAAAAACAATAAAGCAAACTTCTGGAGGGAAAGTTAAAAGCAGGCTAAAAGTGTGCTAAGAAAGGGATGTTCTTACACTCCTCTGCTGTGACGCCTTTCACTACTTCTGGAAAATAAATTGATAATATTGTTACAAGAGCTTAAAAGTATTTAAATCTCATGACTATAAAATATTTTGTCTAGAAATTCATCCTAATAGAAAAAGTCAGAAATGTGGACAAAGATTTATGCACGAAGATGCCCATATGGGTGTTACTTTTAATAATAAATTTGGGAAATATTTAAATGTGAAATACTAGAAAATGATTAAATATTCTTCAGTTTATTCACAGGATGAAGTACTGCAGCATCATATTTTTTTGGTTTGTTAGCAATGTTAGTTCCAGAAAGAAATCCTTATACTACTTCCTACATATAAAAGAGAATAGCAAAGATTTATGTACAAGATTATTTCAACATTGTAATAATTATTGGCATAGAAAAATATTAGGCAAAACAAGCAGCCCCACCTTCCTGGCCATGCTGCCAGAGATTCACTGACCCCAGCAGCCCCACCTCTCCAAAAAGACTGCTGAGGAGACTTGGCAGCCCTAGCCCTACCCACCGAGCCATGCTGATGTAGTTCCAAAGAGCCCGGCCACCCCTCCTATCCCTGAAGACCACCAGGGAGACCTGGTAGGCTAGCCCTCCTCCTCCAGCCATCATGCTGGACTGCTGCTCAGCCTGGCAGTTCTTCCTCACCCTGAAGACTGCCAGAGGAACGCCACAGCCTTAGCCCTGTCTGCTCAACTGCCCCAGGGGAGTTCTGCTGGGCCCAGCTGCACTTCCTTGCCCTGAAGGCCACCAGGGAGACCTGACTACCTCAGAGACCTGCAAAAGAATTGGGGAACTCTATTGTTTGCTGAGCCACCATCAAGAGAGCCTTGCAGAACTTCAGCCTGCACTCATGATCATCAGATCTTTCTTAACTCTGGTGTGACCACTCCCCTCAAAGAAGCAGAAACTACATTTAACTCCACACAGCAGGAACTTTGGTCAGCCTTTTGTTAGCCTACCCTGCCCTCCCACTCTCCTGAGTACGTGCACCCTGCCCAACTATCATGCAGAGTCAGGGAGAACTTGGGGCTTTAAAAAATGACAATCTCATACCTCTAGCACACCCAAAACAAGCCTAGGAGACAAGGTCATAGAAGAACTTAGAAGTCGCACACCTGAAATATATGAGATGATAGCAACTGAAGTAAAGAAACAACTCCATCGGGCTATGGAGGAAATCAGATCATAAATAATCTCTCAGGTAAAGAAGGAAATAAGAAGAATCATGAAAGAGTCGCTCAATACATTTAAGACACAGATGAAAAAATAGAAGCGAACAAGAAAATGAAGGAAAGACTAAATAAACAATACAGGAAAAAATTGAATGCATGAAACAGATTCAAACAGATATCCAGAACATTAAGAATTGCATTGAAAGCTGGCAAAACCTCTTGAATGAAACAGAAGGTAGAGTTTCAGTCCTTGAAGGTAGTATTGTAGCTAGCAAACATGAACTCAGAAGGAAGTAGGGATAGTTATCCCAGTTGCTAACAATGTCAACTTCAAACCAAGAGTGATTCGAAGAGATAAATAAGGTTACTACATACTTCCCAGGGGGAAGCTCCTAGAGGAATATATATATATTTTTTCTATATTCTATATTCAATATAGAAGCACTCAACTACACAAGACAAATTATAACAGACATGAAAAATCTAATGAGGAACAACATAATTGTACTGGGGGACTTTAACACTCCATTGGCACAAAGAGATAGGTCAACTATGCAAAAACTAAGCAAAGAAATAACAAAACTAAACCAAACTTCTAAAGAAATGGAATTAGTAGACCTTTACAAACAACATTGGAATATGTATTTTTCATATCTGCACGTGGGACATTCTCTAAAATAGACCATGTGCTACCATGTGGAACATACCTAAGTAAACACAAAGAAATCAAAATTAGCCCATGCACGTTATTTGTCCATAGTGCAATGAAACTGGAAATTATTGATAGAAGAAGCAGTGAAAAGTCTATAAACACATGGGAGTTAAATAATACCATCTGGAATAATCAATGGGTCATGGATGAAATTAAAGAAAAATTAAACAATAAAAATGCAGATACAACTTACTGGAACCTGTGGGATGCAAAGAAAGCTGTCTTAAGAGGGAAATTTATAACAGTAATTTCTCACATCAGTAAAACAAAATGAGCCCAAATGATCAATCTTATGATTCATCTCAAACTCATAGAAAGGGAAGAGCAAGTCAAGCCCAATGCCCAAAGAAGGCAGAAAATTATAAAGATCAGAGCAGCAATTCATGCAGTGGATGAAGAAATACAAAGAATTAATGAGTCAAAGAATTGTTGCTTTGAAAGAAAAAATAAAATTGATAAACCCCTGGCCAGTTTGATTTAAAAAAAGAAAGAAAAAAATTCAAATTTGTACAGTGAGGAATGAAATGGGTAGAGTCACTGCAGACCCTATAGAAATTCAGAAGATTATCAATACTTATTTCCAAAATCTTAACTCTCACAGGATGGAAAATAAAGAAGAAATGGTCAGATTCCTAAATAAAAATGAACTACCAAAGCTGAATCAAGAAGATATCAATATTCTGAATAACCCAATATCAGTCAGTGAAATTGAAAATGTAATAAAAAAGAAAAACCTACCAACAAAAAAAAGCCCAGGTCCTGATGGATACACAGCTGATTTCTACAAGAAATTTAGGAAAGACTAATGTCACTCTTCTCAACTCTTTGATGAAATTCTGCTAAACTCATTCAGGGAGGCAAGTATTACTCTGATATCGAAACCAGAGACAGATCTAACCAAAAAAAGAGAATTACAGGCCAATCTCCCTAATGAACATAGATGCAAAACTTCTCAATACAATACTAGCAAATTGAATGCAGCAAATCATCAAGAAGATTATATGCTATGACCAAGTGAGATTCATCCCAGGAATGCAGAGATGGTTTACTATACACAAAACCGAAAATGTAATGCACCACATCAACAGAGACAAAGGCAAAAATCATAGGATCATCTCAATAGATGCAGAAAAAGCTTTTGGCAAAGTCCAGCATCATGCATGATAAAAAAAAATACTATAGAAAATTGGAATACTTGATCTTTACTTAAACCTGATAAAAATCTTTTATAACAAACCAATAGCCAACATCATACTAAGTGAACAAAAACTGAAAGCCTTCACTTTAAAATCAATAATCAAGATAAGTATGCCCACTATCACCACTCCTGTTCAATATAGTTCTGAAAACATTTGCCAGAGTAATTAGACAACACAAATAAATAAAAAGAATAATGATTGGAAAGGAAGAAGTAAAATCATTATTATTTGCAGATGACCTGATACTGTACATAGAAGACCCCAAAAACTCCACCAAAAGACTTGTAAATTTAATAATGAAGTTCAATAGCATACCAGAGCACAAAGTAAGCAGTCCAAAATCACTAGCATTTCTATCCACAAACAACAAATTCACTGAGAGAGAAATTGTGGAAATTATGCCTTTCACAATAACACCAGAAAAATTAAATATTCAGGAATAAATCTCACAAAGGAAGTAAGAGATTTATACAGTGAAAATTATGGTACTCTGAAAAATGAGATTAAAGAGGACTGGAGAAAATGGAAAGATATTTCTTGCTCCTGGATAGGAAGAAACAACATTGTGAAAATGTCAATACTCCCAAACTTCTTATACATATTCAATTCAAATGCAATTAAAATGCCATAAATATACCTCACAGATCTAAAAAAAAATATCCTAAAATTTATCTGGAACCAGAAGAGACCTATAATGACAAAAGCAATCCTGGGTAGCAAAAGAAAGGCAGGAGTCATTGCAAAACCTGACTTGAAATTATACTACAAAGTTGCTGTGATAAAATCAGCATGGTACTGGCAATAAAATAGACCTGAGGATCAAAGGATCAGATTAGAGGATGTAGACACAACTACAGATACACTAAGCTATCTTATCTTTGATAAAGGAGCCAAATATGTGCATTAAAAGATAAACTCTTTAATTAGTGGTGCTGGAAATACTGTGTTCCACATGCCTAAAGTTTAAAATAAACCCATGCCTATCACCATGCACAAAACTACAGTCAAAAGAGATCAAAGATTTAAATATTAAAACTGAAATGATAAATTTTCTAGAAGAGACAGTAGGTAGAAACCTTAAGGGCATGGGAAAGGAGGAGAGTTCATGAGCAAAAGTCAAACTGCACAAGAAACATTTCTGTATTAGTCAGGGTTTTACTTAGAGGAACAGATATAATATAAGGAACAGATATTATCACAAGACATACAATGTATAAGAAATTACAAGATTGTCTTATAGCAGTCAGCAACAGAGTCAGATGAGGAAGCATGCAGAGGGCGTCTGCACACCCCAGACTCAACACCAAAGTGCCCAGTGTAAGTCTCTGTTCATGAGCCAGTGGGTCTGTGATGGATGCTGAAGGATCCAGGCTGGAAAGTGAGGAGTCTGTGCTGCAAATCAGGCAATGAAGTCCCAGCTGAATGCAAAGACTGAAGCTCCTCCTAGGAAGTGGGAGTTTGACCCCTTCTTCAGCCCCTTTGTATGGTCTCTTTGTGCTGAGTCACACAATGGGGTGGGCCCATTGCATCCTAGGGCCTGCCCTCTATGCCCGCCAGTAGGGAACCAAGTTGACACAATGTATCAACCACTACAACTTAAAAAAAACCAACAACTAGGATCTCATATTTTTGAAAAGTTTCTCACTTCAAAGCAGATCTCCAGGGGCTGGGGAGATAGTTCAGTGGCTTCAGCACTTGCCTGAAAGTGCAAGGTCCTGAGTTTGAACCCAGTACGAAAGAAAGAAAGAAAGAGAGAAAGAAAGAAAGAAAGAAAGAAAGAAAGAAAGAAAGAAAGAAAGAAAGAAAGAAAGAAAGATGAAAAAAAGTTCAACATCACTGGTAATTTGAGAAATACAAATTAAAACAACACTGAGATACCACCTCACCCCAGAAAGAATGGCTGTTATCAGTTTCAGCCAATAACAATGCTGGAGGCATTGTGGGAGAAAAAGAACCCTTCTCCACTATTGGTGGGAGTTCAGGCTGGTACAGCTATTATGGAAATCAGTATGAGATTCCTCAAAAAGCTAGAATTAGAGGTTCCTTTTAAGCCAGCTATTCCCCTCTTAAATATTTTTTTCCAAAAGAACTGAAAGCATCATACTGCAGTGATACATGTGCACCCATGTTTATAGCAGCACAATGTGTCATAGCTAAATCTTGGAAACAACTCAAATGCCCACCAACTGAGGAATGGATAAAAAAAGATGTGGTATTGTTACACAGTGGAGCATTAGTCAGCCATAAAAAAGATAAATTTCAGACTTTTGTAGATAAATGGGTGAAGCGAGAGACTATAATGGTAAGTAAAATAAATTAGATGCACATGTGCAAATATCATACTATCTTGGTAGGGTGAGAACCTGAAAGAGTAATTAAAAATCTAAAAGGTATAATAGATACTACGAAAGGGAAAGAAACTATTCAAAGGATAAAAAAACTGGGATGAGGAAATAGAGAAATGAAAGAATATATATATATGAAGAATATATATATATGAAGAATATATATATATATATATATATATATATATATATATATATGTAAACAATTGTACTGTTAATTTCTACTGGGTTTGTGAAACAAGCAGTTGATGTTTAAGTTGTTTTCTTTTTATGACTTTTTTGCCTTTTGAATTCCTTACATTTTTGTGATTGTTTCATTTGGTTTTTTCTCTAACCAAACAAATCTTGCATGGTTATGTCTGATAGCTGGAGCAACTAATTTAAAGATAGTACCACATAATAGAGCAACCATTGTTGAACTCCTACCACTTTGTTAAGTGAAATTTTGTATTATTTCTAATGCTGCTTTTTTCTATCACTATTTTATATTCTCTAAAAAATAAGAAAATGTAAAAATAATTATTTAACACAGAATGAGTATGTACAGGAAAATTTTGCCCCTTTCTTTATAATTTTATATCTTTTGTAAAGACAATGCCAGCATAATTTTAGCAATCACTGAGACAAAAAAAACTACATAAAAATATGGGTATGAAAATTAGTTCATTATAGCTATATAATATAGCTAAAATTTTGTGAAATAATTGAGAAAAAATTAATACTCTTGTGACATTGGGTATTAGCGTTCAATAATTTACCTTGTTTATAGCATATCCTTTCTCTCTTACACACTAAGAACAGTTCAGAAAAGAATAATCTCAAAAAAAGAGAATAATCTCACACACACACACACACACACACACACACACACGCAGGAAGCATAAGGAAGAGATAGGGAAGTAATGAGGACCCCACATAATGTAAGCCTCTAACAACTACTACCGACTTGGAAATTTCGTGAAGCACACTTCTAACTAAGGTGTTTGTTTATTATATACTTAGTACAGAGTTTACAGGGTCTACAGGATCTAACTACAGCAGTCGGACTCATAGTGATTCTCCTGTTTTCAGCCTCCCAAGCACTGGAATTACAGGCACACACAACCATGCTGTCTCAATTGCTATCCCAGCATACCCAGAGGCAGGGCTGGCATGTCATACTGGGAATAGAACCCTGGCCACTGCACTCTGCCTAAGCAGGAACTTTAATGCCCTGAGCTATCTTGATGGCCCTTAACCAAGGATTTTAAAGCTCATAAAGACTCAATAAAACCCTTCAGGATTAGACTCACATGAGACACTGCATGCAATTCTAGGTATAGGAAACTGTAGGCAATGTGTGGAGGCAACTGAGGCCTGGAAGGATTCTGAGTAGGGACCCACCTAGGTGCATGACAAGCATTAAACAAAGAAGTTGAGAGCCGTGGAAAAGCAGCACCAAGTGCACCCTGTGGCCAGATCCACAGGGCTCCTACGTTTAGCATAACTCCACCCGAATGCCTTAAGCTTAAACTTCACTGCCTGCCACCAGGTGAGGGGTGTTCACCAGTGGTGAAATGAATGTTCCCCAAACTCCTCCCATTCTGAAGTGCTGACAGCTCAAAGGAGCTTTGTCCTAGATATTTTTGATGGAATATTTTCAAAAATTATTATTGCTCTCCCATTGATAAATGAAAAGCTAAACACTCAAATCCAGAGGGGACAAAACATCTTTGCTCTCTCTGCAGCAGCCAGCCCACAGATTTCAAATACAAAAGAAAAATATAGGTCTTAGCAAAAAGAATTAAACTGCCCCATCCATCAAAGACAAAAAGTGAGCATCATAAATCCCCGTGCAGTCCCAGATAGCATCTGGTAGCTATGTGCCATCTATCCTGGAATGCCAGAGAGACATTTGTGGATGGGAGAGGTGTCCTCTAACTGCTTCCTGTCATGTGTGGTCTGGAACCCAAAGCTCCCCACATGAGCAGAATGTCACTTGAGGCCACCAGAAAGAATGGCTAGCAGGCCATGACCTGAGAAGAACTGGAGAGCAAAACCATTGTTTAAGCCATTTCATTTAGAAAAACAAAGCCAGTGTGGACCAGTGAGGAGGGTCCCTGAGGCTCCATGTAGAGTCCATGGAGTACACCTGCCAGCGGGTCTGTTTTGTTAGGCTGTACCCTTAGGAAGAAAACTCTTTACATAGCCCACCAGCATTTTTGAATCAGGAAATTTCACATAACAATACAGACTTTTTGTTCCTCAAGACACGGCTGGGAGGAGGGAAACACTCCTGCAGAACAGTTTACCTTCTGTGGACAGCAGTCACATGCGCAGCCCTTGAAGCAGGCATGCCACCTCTGGCCCACAGT
>PVJA010004917.1:47094-82684 GCA_004027025.1 Myocastor coypus | reverse complement strand
CTGTTTGAGCACCTCCCCTTGATGTATCTGGAGTCTTCCAGGCAGACTAGCTCACCCTGCTTACCTTTGCCCCCTCTCTGGATCAAGAGAGAAAGAGAAAGGATGCTGTCATAGATCTCAGTCTAGCAACATGTCTCAGCTTACAGAGTCCAGACCTACCAAGTTTCAGTACGTTCAGGTGGGTCTGGCTTGTGTCTGGTTGTTGTGTTCTGCTTCTTCCTGATGCAGACCAAGGTAGTGAACCCACCGTGCCCCTCTGGCATGACGTTCTGCTTCTGGATCAGCTGGGTGTGTCTCGCCCCTTGCCTCTCTGTAGGACGTTCTGCCACAGGGTTCCACACCAGGCCTGTCTGATGGAGGAGGTTCCATTGGGCAGGTGAGTGGCCCCACGTACACAAGAGGCCTTGGTTCTGGTTGGAAAGAGGATCTGGTGGGCAGGTGAGTGGGTGGACCCACACCCATGCAGAGCCTGTGCACTGGCTGGAAGTAGGGTCCAGGGAGCAACTGGCAAAGAATTCAAAATATTTTATAAAAATCCATCATACTCTATAAAATAAAAAAATATGTTGTTCCTAAACTAATATTTTTATAGAAAAGAAAGTCATAGGAAGCTGATTAATGGTCCAGATGTACTTCTACTCTGATGTTGAGTAGTTTTGATATTTTGACACTCGATTATTTTACAAAGATAACAATATAAATGTATAAAATAAGGAATATATATATATATATATATATACATATATATATATATAGCATGCATATCTGTCAGCAAAATCCCTATTACTATCAAAAGCATAAGAAAAGAAAGACATGAGGGTTGATAATTAAGACAATAGTTAATTGTTCCACATGCATATATTTACTTTTGTATTATGACCATCAAATAGCTAACAAAGAAACATGCTGTCATAGAACAATACTCTGCCTTCTGGGACTTGAGTACCACTGCAGATATTTCTGTGGACCATGCAATGCAACATGAAGTCTGTACTCAACAAACTGCAAACTGAAAGGGACATCTCCACGCAATGTTCCCATTCCATAAAAATTCTTCTAAAACAAATTGTCTTCCTAATGGACTGTAACTGTTGCCACTTTAAAGACAATTGTCTCCAACCTTCCCGCTACATCAGTCTCTTAAAGGTACAAAGATTAACGTTTACTATATGAATGTAGCCAACAGCTGAATCTCTTCCTGTGTACTAAATTTCTCCTTTGTTTCTGCTTTGACATATTCATTAAACATTTGGGGGATTCAAAATTAACAAAAGCCAAATTTAGTATGTAAGAGTTTACATTTTAAAATTTTTCTGTGTCTTAAGTAATTCATAAGGGTATGTTCTGGCATGGGCTATACACTAAAAGGCAGTGTAGACTTTGATTTTATGAATTCAAGTTTATTTATTTCTAAAAATAGTTTAAATTACAGCGTACAGTTTTATATTTTATTGTAGTGCATATCTTGAATCTCCTTCACCTATATTAAAACTCTGTTATTCCTTCTCTAATCACATTTAACTCTATATTTCAATTTACTTGTTGTTTTCCACTTCGTTACTCTTCTTATGATTTTGCTTAAAGGATTACTGATCACAATGGGTGTTTTCCTTCATGGATAAATGAAAACTGTATATGTCTATCAGTATAGGTTTTAACATATTTCAAAACATATGTAATATATATATGTATATATATATATATATATACTCTATATATGTATATATATAGAGAAATTGTAAAATAAATCTAATTAAATTACGCATTATCTCACATAATTAACTCTTTTGTAGTGTGAACACTCCAAATCTGCCCTTTCCTCAATTTTTAAGTGTACAATATGTCATTAATTGAAGTCGCCTTTGTATACAATAGATCCCTTACACTTATTCTTCCCATCCAATTAAAAAATTTACCCTCTCACCAAACCTCTCTCATCTCTCTGGTCACCTGGTTCCTTAGTCTGTGGAACCCTGTTACTCTTAACTCTTCCACTTACTGTGATTTTATTTTTAAATTCATGTTTGTGATACAGAATAAATACATCCCTCTTGGAAAGATAGGATGCATATATATTTTAATGTGTCTCTTTTTCTTTGTGATTATTATCATTTGGTCTTCATTTGCACAACAGTCCAACTCTTTATTTTTCTTTGGAGTCTATCAGCTTATCTCTCTCATCCTCTTTAGATATCTTACCAATCCTTTAAATATCTTCCCTTGCTTGTACTCTTGTAAACTACACCTTTTTTTTTTTTTTCTTTTTTGTCTTTTTGAGACAGGATCTCACTATACAGTTCAGGCTGGTCTTGAGCTCACTTCTGTAGCCCAGGCTGGTCTTGACTTCACACCGATCCTCCTGCCTCAGATTCCCAAGTGTTCGGATTACAGGCGTGTGCCACCATGCCTGGATTTATGCTCTTAATTTATAAAAGCAATCATTTTGTTTTTAGAATTTCTGGGATGGGGAGAGAGCTCAGCAGCATACACACTTGCCCGGTAAGTGCAAGACACTGAGCTCAGTTCTCAGTATCAGAAAACTAAAATGCGTAAAAATAAAAATATTCATGGTCTTATACTGCTTTGTGGGAATACAGTTCTCTAGTTAAGGTTTTTATCTGCTACCAATTTCTTTCTCATTCCTTTCTTAACCATTCTTTAAAAATATTTCCACTCTAATTCTTTGCTTCCTTCTCATTTTGAATTTTAAATACAGAGGTGATTTTTCTCTGAATGTTGTGGAAACAACAGAGCAGAGCTTTGTTTTATACTAGTAGAATTTTTCCTTCTAACACATTTAGCATTAACTGCTAAACCTTTCACTACACTTTCGTCTTGACAAGTGTAACATTCAACTGCATTGTGCCTATACAAAGGAATTAGCAGTTAAAGGATTTTCTTAGATTGCAGAATCTCACTTATTCATCTGTATCACCAAAATACTTCAATTAATAGGACTTTCTTTGGGCATTAGTCTTTGTTCCGGGCAGCATACTTTGCTTTTTATCAAGGAACGTGGACCCAACCAGAATCTCACTTTACCTCAGTTAGCAGCCACAATGCAATAGAAAGGGATTTGGACCTTGTCCTTAATATTATGCTCTGTCCAGAGGAGATGTACACATTTTCCAGTATTGCTAATCCCTTGCAGATGGCCATTTTTTCATGTTAACTCATACTGCTGCATCATCTCACTGTTGTAACTGCCGTTTGAGTTCATCTGGATTTCAGATTTCCCATAGTTTCCCTGAGGATACAAAGTGTGTTTTTAAAATTCTTCTCAGTTATAAAATATTATCTGGGACAATAACTGAGAAATTTTTTTTGAATTTGAAACCAGTAAGTTTCCAATTTCATTGTGGTTTATCCATAATATTTTCTCTGTGATTTCTAATATGCCTTTCTGTTGTTCTTAAAATCACCTTCTGGGGCCAGATAGATGGTTCAGAGGACTAAAGCACCTGCTTAGGTAGGACTAGAGACCAGAGTTTGATCCCTGGCTCTCTGTGGCAGGTGTGGGGTGCGGTGAGACAGAGACTGAGACTGAACATGGTGGCTCACACCTGTAATCCCAGCGCTTGGGAGTTTGAGAACAGGAGGATCACTGAGTCAGATCTGTGTAGTGAGACTCTGTAGACTCAGTACTAAATACATAAAAAAGTAAATAAGTAAAACTTTCAAAACATCACCTTCTGGATCCTAATATATGTTTTCCTATATTAAAAAAATGATTTATTAGGGCTTGGAATAGCTCACCTGTCTAAAGAGCCTTCTTAGGCAAGTTTAGGCTAGCTCAGGGGACTGTGGTTCCATTCCCTGCACTACATGGTGCACCAGCCCTGCCCCCAGGTGGGCTGAGCTGGTTGCAAAAAAAATAAATAAATTAAATAAATAAATAAATAAATGAATAAATAAATAAATAAAGATTTATTGTAATGTTTGTACTGAAACTATTTACTAGTTTAACTAATATGAAAAATAGAGCCGGGAGTGGTGGCTCACGCTTGTAATCCCAGCACTCGGGAGGCTGAGGCAGGAGGATTGGTGCGAGTTCGAGACCAGCCTGGGCTACAAAAGTGAGCTCAGGACCAGCCTCAACTGCATAGTGAGACCCTGTCTCAAAAAGACAATAAATAAATAAATAAATAAATAAATAAATAAATTTTTGTTGTTGTTGTTGTTGTCGTTTTGAGATAATGTCTTGCTACACAGTTGAGGTTGGCCTGGAGCTCACTTTGTAGCCAAGCCTGGTCTCAAACTCACAACAATCCACCTGTTTCAGCCTTCTGAGGGCTGGGATTGCAGACACGTGCCATTGAGCTTGTCTAGTTTGTCTTCTTTCTAAACATTAAACAATTATTTTAGCTTTACCTAGAAAAAGTATTTGTCAATGCCTTGTTTATTTTTTTTTTAATTTTTAATTTTATTTTATTTTTCTTGTTTCAGAACCTTTTGTTTGTTTATTCACTCATTTTTTTTTTTTTAATGGACGGCTCAGCCCGCCCCAAGGGCAGGGCTGGTGCAGCATGTGGTGCTGGGGATTGAACCGTAGTCCCTGAAGCCGCCCAAAGTTTCCCAAGCAGGCGCTTTAGACCACTGAGCCATCCTGCTGAGCCCCGCCTTGTTTATTTAAAATGTCAACTTTAGGGCCAGTGCGACAGCTCAGTGGACTAAGCACTTGCTTAGGCAAGAACAGGGTCCAGGGATCCATCCGTGGCAGCACATGTAGTGCCGGCCCTGTCCCCAGGCACACTCAGCCAGACACCAAGACTGAGCCTGGTGGTGCACACCTATAATTCCAGTGCTGAGGAGGCTGCAAACAAGAGGATCACTAAGAGTCTGAGCTGCATAGTGAGACCCTGTACCAAATGTATAAAAAAGTTTACTTTGTCTTATAGTGAATGTTAATATTCAAAATGTTCACAGTTTTTCTACCTGTTCATTGATGAGTATATTGATTTTAACAGAGGTCATACCTGTTTAAATTATCATGAAAAATAAAATAAATTATCATGAAATATATTTGTACAGGTTATTTTTTCATACTTATACGCTGTATTTTTATAACATTTACAAGTATTTTTATCATGGAAACATTTTTAACATGAATTTATTCACATAAGGAAATATCTTAAAGATTCGGCTTAGAACTTCATGTAATACACAAATGTATATAAGGAAAATTGGCATCATGCAACTTTGAGTCATCTCATAGAAACTCATTGTTTATTCGTTTACTTATTTTCTGGGCGCGTATCATACAACATTGTGACATGAACATAAACTCTCTGAAGGTAAAAGTAAATACCTATGGGGACACCCACTCAGGACCCCCCCTCCTGTCCCTCTCTTGGACAGGAGCTTTCTTTCCTTCAATAAATATGTTGTGCTCATTAAAAAGAAAAAAAGTAAGTACCTAAAATAACGCCTTCACATTGAGCATCTATCAACCATATTCTGAAGCAATGCATCACTTAATGGCAAGCCTGGGTTTTTGGCCAGCACAACTGTTATACCAAGACTGTGAGAACACTAGAGTTGAGGATGCTACCAAATCAACATTCCCATCATTCAGAAATCAACATTCCACTAAATGTAAACCACAAAGCAATAGAGTTTCGTAAAAGAATTATTTAAATCTCTTTTTAACTCACCTACCAAAGAAGGTTGCAAGTTATCATGAGGCCCTAGTTCCCACCTGGAATAATTAAGAAATGTGTCTTTTTATACAGTCTGAGAAAATTATATGTTATCATAGATGTATTGAAATCTGTGTCATAAAAGAAAAAAGTAGCTATAGACAGAACAACTCACAGGACGAAAATAGAATAATCACACAAAAGGCTCACTTTAAAAATAACACCTGTAAGTGTACACAGCTATCTGAAAACAAAGTTTGAGCTGAATAACAAAGTTTCATACATTTCACAAGTGGTAGAGCAAAAAAAAGAAATAAATAGGAAAATAAAAACAGTATCTAACTGAAAGGAATTTTAGTAAAAAAAGGACCGGAGGGAAAGAAAGTCAATTGCCAAGGAAATAAAATAAACTTTCCTCAGATGGAAAGAGTAAGATGAATTTTTTGATTGAAAACTATCATCTAATGTGAACTAGAAAAATTTAATTAAAACATAGATGGCCAAATATAAGAATACTCAAGATTAGTAAAAGCTCCTGGAGTATGGGAAGCAGATATAGAGATTACTACATGATATTAAATGTAGAATCGCAAAAACTTCACCTTTATTCAATAGTATAATATAGTAGGGTATAAATTCAAATAAAAAAATTTAGCCATAGAATTATCTTTTGTAACAGTATATTAAGCCAAACTATAAATAAAGACTGAAGATGCTATAATGATACTTCCAGGAAAGCAAAAAATAAACTAAAAAGTATTTTTATTCTCCATCATTGTTTTTAAGGTATTGTACACATAAGCATACCAATAACATAAAAAGACAAATTACAGGTGATACCTGAAACAATAGTTGACATAAGAAGATGTCAAGAGTAGAGTTGTTCACCATATCTAAAGAGTAAATGCTTGAACTTACAATGAACAGAAGAATACTGTTGAGAAAAAAAATGTGATAAATAAAAAATTCTACCAAAGGAAAATGTAACTTTTTAATAAAACATGCATGAGAGGATGACAAATGTTATCATTGGTTTGATATTTAAATGATCAGGGCCTGTGAGAGAGCTCAGTGGACTAAGCACCTGCTTAGGCAAGCACAGGGACAGGGGTTTGATGCTGGCTAACCACAAGCAGCACGGACTCCACCCCTGGGTGCACTTATCCATGGGCATGGCAGTCCATACTGGGTGTAGTGGTGCACACCTGTGATCTCAGTGCTGCATTGGCTGAAAACAGGAGGATCATTATGAGTCTGAGCTGTACAGTCAGACACCTATAGCAAATATGTAAATTAAATAAATAAATAATCAAACCACAAAATAAATTACACAGAATTTACTTTTTTTGATATGGCCTTACAGAATAAAATCATAATCTTTCTCCTGTGAATCAAATTAGGCCGAGAAAATACCTGAGTTGTTTTATATTCTATATTTTTGCTCTGCTCTTCCATTTCAATACTGTTTTCCTTGTAATACAAACAGGAGGCATGCCTTCAATTTCAGGCCTATTCCGTTTATAGCTCAGAAGTAACATAGTGACCACATGTGAAGAATCTATTGGAGCAGGCGTTTTATAACTGGAACTTTGCTTTCTGAAATGCTGAAGGACCCAAGATCGTGGAGCTCGAATATAGCTCAGTGGCTTAAGAGCCTGTCTGGCAAGCACAGTGTTCTGAGTTTGATCCCCAGTATGCAAGAAAAAAGGAAGAAAGAAAGAAAGAAAGAAAGAAAGAAAGAAAGAAAGAAAGAAAGAAAGAAAGAAAGAAAGAAAGAAGGAAGGAAGGGAGGAAGGGAGGAAGAAAGAAAGAAAGAAAGAAAGAAAGAAAGAAAGAAAGAAAGAAAGAAAGAAAGAGTCAAGATCCTTTGAGCTCTATCCTCTGTTGTCTCTCTACTTCTCAATACCTAATCCGTATCTTTCCAAATGACATGCAGTATACACCTTAAAGTCATGGTTCAGAGTGTATAGCTTCAGTTCTTTGCAGATTTGTTCTTAGAACTGGTAAATTTTTCCCACAATCTCCTAAAATTCTGTGGAAATTGAAAATATCTTCCACTTTGTGTGGGGGGCGGGTGAGGGAGAGAGAGAGAGAGAGAGAGAGAGAGAGAGAGAGAGAGAGAGAGAGAGAGAGATGGTGTGAGTAGCCAGTCTAAAAACATTGTTCAGTTCTTCTTGCTGATAACTGGCTATTGACTTGCTATCTCTCAGGCAGATGTACTAGCATTCTAGTATAATTGGTTAATGTACCTTTTATAGCTATCTCAAGCATTTTCAGTTTATTTTTATTTTATTTTATTTTGAAGAGTAAAAAGAAAAGCAAGAATAAAAATTGTAAACAAAGACAGAAACAGAGCAGCATACAAAAGTATATATACTACAGATTTTCATAATAAGAGTAGCTGATTAGCAATGGTTGACATGTACAACCTCTATGAAAATCAGTTTGGAGACTCCTCAAAAAACTAGGATTGGAAATCCCATTCAATCCAATCATTCTTCTTCTGAGTATTTTTCCAAAAGAACTGAAGACACCATACCATAGTGACATATGTGCACCCAAGGTTATAGCAGCACAGTTTATCATAGCCGAATCATGGAAACAACCAAAATACCCATTACCTGAGGGATGGATGAAAAACATGTGGTATTTTTATACAAAGGATTATTACTCAGCTATAAACAAAGGCAACCTTCATAGGTAAGTGGATGGAAAGAAATTAAGCCTGAAAAGTAGAACAGATATAGTAAAACGAAAAAATTTTGTCTTTCTTAAAGTCCTAAGGTCCCTAAGAAAGCTGCCAAAACATCTCATATCTTCTAAAGCATTAATAATGTAGTATTTTATTAATTTAAATTACATAACCATGTGACACCTAGCATTTAGAATTTAAAGCTTAAAAGCTAACATTTATAAGTATTTTTCTAACCATATAGGAAATTTTCAGTTTTTGAGTTTGTGAATACACTGAGAACAACCCACTTCTTAAGCAAAAGTAAGATATTATATGATACTCAAATATCATTTTCTTGTAAAGTACTAAAAGAAACCCTGAAAATTACTGAAAAATACTTCTACTTATACATCATTTACAAGAATTAAGTTCAATTCTTATGTTTACATGTAAAAGAGGTTGTAAATATTTACTTTATTCTAAGCCACGATGTGCCTATCAAAAATAGGAGTCTCATTTTCTAGGAACTACAGAAACATTTGTATCATGAAGCAAACTTATATTTTTGCACAGAAGAGGCTCGATTTACATTTCAAAATTTTTAATTTGTCAATGAAAAAAATACTATTGAACTGGCTAATAAAGAGGAAAATATAACAAAAATTTCAAGGCCGACTCTTAAAAGTGAAATGGTTCAATTCAGTGGAATATTTTCAATAACTGAGATGATTGTGTAGGTAACAGAGTCATAGGACTTAAAAATACTTAGAATAACCAAGAAGTTTGTAAATTGCAACAAACCATGTATGATTTAATCTGGACTACCAACTTGGTGGGTTTGAGAGTTGTCTGAGAGATCAGTAGAGTTCATCATGGGATGTGTCTTGATAGGTCAAATGGTCAGTATTTCACGGCTTCTGATCCCAGATCTATTCCCCTGTATTTTCCAGTTCTCATGAAGTGAGGAGATCTGTTCTACCACACCCTTCCATCATGATATTTGCACCTTGGACCCAGCTGACCATAGACTGAAACCATTTAGAAGGTATTTTGTCTCAGCAACAGGAAAGCTGGTCATTAAACCGTGTTAGAAGAACTTTGCAATGAAAAGTGTTGGAATTCAGTTATTTGTCCCATTATGTGACAAAGAAGACTGAACTCAGTAGAGCTGTATTTACATAAAAAATAAATATCAGTAGGATGAAATCTTTAGTCTTGTTGAGCCCAGAAAATATTTTCCCACGTTTCCATCAAGAGGCCAAAGCATGTTGTAAAACCCTTGCAGGACTAGGGCAGAAAAGAATTGGCAGAAGGGAAATGAAGTTGGAAATCAACCCTGAAGCCTCTATTATGCTTTTACATATGTCTCTAAATTATAAGCATATATGAATGATGGGGTATTATACCTAGTATCCTTGCAGCAGACAGACAATTTTGCAAAAGTACTGCCAAAACAGTTATGTTGCCATTGTGGACTAATGGGACCTATTTTGCAAATCTATTTGTCTCCACCTCACTTTCCTCAGGGATACATAGAGGGAAGAAATGATTTCTTCTTTTTCTATTTTCAAGATTGTCTATGTGATGATGGGGGCTGTACTGTGCCAGGCTAAATTATTATCCCATTATACAATTGGAAAAGTGTGGACATCAAAAATTTTAGAAGTCCTGTATGCAATGACAATCTAATTTCTATAAATAATCTTTGAATTCGGCTGAAAAGTTGAGCAGAATGAACATCACATCCGGTGGATGCAGTACATCAAGTTACCAGAGCCACCCTTAATGCACAACTTTTCCTGCCGAATGGCAGCATCTCCTGAAACAAAGAACAATGGAAAGAGCCACATTTCAATGCTTTATGAAAGCATTGTTCAAAAGAATTACAATTAAGCTGCTTTCATCTCATCATCTCTGATTTCACAGAGCAGGTGATTCAAACATAATGACACCTTCAAAGTGGAGTGAATGGATGTGAAAAAATGCAATTTTATAGGAAATTGCATTTTGTTACAAGGTCATTCACCATGTTTTTCCTGTTGGATAATAATAATTGTATTCTTTCTATTCTAATTGAGAAGCCAGTGCAGTGTCAATAACTATATAACATTTATTTATTATTACCACGAAGTCCTGATAATTAGAGATGATAAGAGATAATTTTGCCATTTTGACTTAATATGTCAATAGATTATTTTTCTGTCCAATAATTGTCAAAGAAACAAAAATTACTAAATGTAAATATATCTGTTATAAATTTGCTACTTTATATGTATTCTATAAGAGGTTTTTTGAGAATATGTTCAGCATATTTCATTATAGGTTCTGTGGATATTCAATGTGGCTTAGTCCAATGGGAGTATATTTTCAAGTAACCAATGCCATTAGATTGTATCACTCTGCACTACAGAATTTTTAATTTGTTTTATTTTAAAATAATAGCAAATTTGCTTTTGAAAATTTCAAATGTAGCATGAGGATATCTATTTCTGTGGTTCAGTATTTTTTATGAATATGAATAAGAAATATTTAAATAACATACTTGGTATTTTCAGGGATTATTTTTAAAAGACTTTCACAGACTGATAAAAAGGTAAGAATAGGAAGAGATCATTTCTTAGTAATGTGACCTGCTGCACATCTCAACGGCATTATATCGCCCTCCAGAGAGTAGAAAGAAAATGAAAGAATATCGTTTCAAAGAAGCTTTACAATGATCTTGCAAAGCTACTTCTGAATGCATTAAATGTCATCATGCTCTAGGTCCTCTTTTGCTAGAATCGTCAAGGTATAATTATGTATCTTTCTAAAATTGTTATAAATCTCTTTCCTACTCATCTCTCAGATAATTATAAATTTTATTTAATCATGAGGATGATAGAATATAAATATCAATTGCATTTTCCTTTTAAAACACTGATTTAAAATTTGGTTTGTTAATTTCTGGCTTAGAGGAACTACTTGATGCATTTCATTTATTCTGTTTGTTAATTATCTTTCCCTGAACTAGGTGATATCTTACTGTATCTGAGAATTATTTCTTTTTTCTGTGTCTTGCAATTGTAGTTTTCTACTTATAAAACACTGGTATTTGGTTATATAAAATAATTTTCTTTAGGTCAAAGATCATAATTTTTAAAAAATCATGCTATAAACACAATAAAGATTTTACTGACTACAGATGCTGGACAAATTTATTTATCTGTCATACTGCTCCCTAATTAGAGCTTCAGAAAAGGAAATCTGATGTCCTTCACTGTAAGTTTGCAGTCTATTGTAAAAGATTATGTGACTTTTAATAGAAAAGATAAAATATACAAGAACAGAGCTACTAAAAATGTTAGAGTAATAACTTGTGTCCTTTACTGTTTCTCTGAGACTTCAATAAAAGATAGTGTCCCAGTGGGCACTCGCTGGAGATGTATATCAAAAATCATAACGTTTAGCATGAAATTGATTTCAGATTTATGAACCAGTGTCAAAGAAAGGGATATAGAACTCAGAAGAAGCTAATGTTTTACCTACCACAATCTGTGTAGAAGCCCTGAGTATAACAAATCTACAACAGTTACACAGGAAGAATATTCTCTACTATTATGGAGTGCCATAGGATAACTGCAGTTAACGATAACTTTGTGTATTTCAGAATAGCTAGAAAGGCTTTAAATGTTCCCAACACAAAATATAGCAATATTCAAATGCAAATATTTGAGATGATGAACATGCCAGACATCCCACTGTGACTACTACACACGCTGTGTATGTGTCAAAATATCACACTGCCCTTGAGTGCAGTGTGATATATATTATATAACATACAATATATAATAAATATATTGCTGGGTGTGGTGGTTCACGCCTGTAATCCCAGCACTTGGGAGGCTGAGGCAGGAGGATCAATGCGAGTTCAAGAGCAGACTGGGCTACAAAAGTGAGCTCAAGGCTAGCCTGAACTGCATAGCAAGACCCTGTCTCAAAAAGACAAAAAAAAATGTATATATATATATATATATATATATATATATATATATATATATACATCTATATAATACATACATATATAATAATATATTTTAATGTGTATGGTATATAAAAATCTTTGAAATAATAATATGAATCTTATTAAATACTAATATTTAATAACAACAGCAAGCAATTACTACATATTTTTCTTCTACTTTTCATCAACAGTTTTGCTAAATTTTCTTACAGAAACAAATATTAAATACTCTGTGCAATCCCTTTTGTGACAGAGATATAAAGAGAAAGAAACAATACAACATTGTAAAACAAGACTGACAACTAAAAAAAACTCTACTAGTATAGATCAGCATTCCTACTTCTAGAAGTTAACTCAGGATTAGGTGACACTGGATTTGTGCATTTCAGTGTTGTGTCAGGGATTGAGTTTGAAGACCAGAATTGTCACCTGTGCCAGTCAGAAACCAACTGAATAATTTTTAACCCATAGGAAGCCTCCCAGATATGCAAGGATAACCCATCGAAGACAAACAATTTCCTAATTGGATACAAACTCCATAGCTGACAAATGTGGCTGTTGTAAACTGTGATGAAAGGAACTGTTTAAAACTAAAACTGTTGGGCACCATTCATCTTCAGAATTAATAGTATTTAAACTTTTTCAGCTCAACATAATCATCTAGCTTCACTTTTTATGTCTTCTGACATTGCCAGTTCTGCCAATAACCCACTAGGATTATGGAATATTAGACTAGGTATAATATACTCAACATAAAAAAGTCCAAGAGAGATGGTCAACCTACTTCAGTGTTACAAGTAGAGGGAAGAGGCTGGAAACAACTTGTGAGAGGAGTGATCATGGTTTATACAAAAATATCCCATGTGGCCCGGCAGGATGGCTCAGTGGTCTAAAGCGCCTGCTTAGGAAAGCTTGGGTGGCTTCAAGGACCGTGGTTCGATCCCCGGCACCACATGCTGTGCCAGCCCTGCCCTCGGGGTGGGCTGAGCCGGCCATAAAAATGAGTGAATAAACAAATAAAGGTTCTGAAACAATAAATAAATAAATAAATAAATAAATAAATAAATAAATAAATATATCCCACCACACTCTCTCATCTTCATAACTCACACATGTTGGCTTTGCTTCTGTGGATCAATTAATGAAAACATTGCTTCCTGGATGATACTAAGCCAATATCTTAAAGAATAAATAGGAGGTTTCCATGTTTCAATTTGTGTAATAACCCACAAGTTGCAAAGTCTAGGAAAATGCCATGAAGTAGCCTAAAGTAAACTGAGTATGCCTGACTAAAAGCACGACACCTTCAAAGAAAAGATCACAAAACATTAAATCTATATTTTAGTTTTTTCTTGTTCAGTTATAAACATCACTTATATTTAGTTGAGCCCACTGAGGATACATGAGAAGCCAGCACACATTAGGACATCATAAATGGGTAAAGCACTTTAAGATCAATGATGAACATTGTACGAAAGTTAGGGAATGTTTTTCTATGAAAAGAAATAAAGTTATTCTTAATATGAGCATAAATATCCTCTTTAAAGTTTTTTTAAGTTATATAGGAAAGAGTATTTTAGGGTTCCAGTCATTGTTGCCTAAGCACTTAGAGCAGGGTCTAAAGCAAGTACCCCAGCTCCAGGTCCTCTTCACCCCTTCACTGTGTCACCTGCTGTTCCCAACCATTAGCATCTAGCTGATTTGCACCACACTAGCTAAATAGTAGCCTTGATGAACACTGCACTAGTCTTGGTCAAAACGACAAATATGGCCTTGCACAGATGAAAAAAGAAATAGTAAATTGAATGCAGACAAACACTCCATATAACTTGTATTTTCAGATGACAGAATGAAAGGATAACAAAGACATTGGCTCACAATCATAACTCAAAAAGATCATAGGAGCTCAGAAGGTGGAGTCAAATATAGCAAGATAAATATGACCATTACTTAGAAGGAACTATATTGATAGAAAGTAAACATCAGAACAATAGATGGATAGATAAGTAGCAGTACATGTGTAGCAAAAAGAAGAGGTTAAACAATGATATTCAATGTTATTTTGGATATTTTTTACTCTTTGTTGGGACAAAACACTTGACACCCAAAATTAATGAAGTAAAGGTGTATTTAGCTCACAGTTTGTGGAGGTTTTACTCAGTACTTGACTGGCTCCAAGGCAGAGCGGCACATGAAAGAAAGCAGCCATTTATGGTAGGAGAAAATAGAATAGGAAAGGGATGGAGAGCAGCTGTGGCTTCTAGCAAGGCCCTCCCCACTTCTTATATTATAAGCAGGCTACATTGGGTTGGGGGTTTAGAACTCAGATAATGTCTATGCCTTCCTCTTACACAAGATGGGGGTTTATATAAAGTAAGAACCCTGCTCTCTGTTGAGTCAATTAGACTGTTTAACTTTTCAAGCTGATACAATGAACCAACTAGTACAATACACCCTTTGTAAACTTGGTAACCAGACAATTTCTAAACATAGATATTTTTGAGGTAATGAGGATTGAACTAAGGACCTCGTGTTTGCTAGGCAAGCAGTTATTCTACTGAGCTATCTCCCCAGCCCTCAAACTAATGTTTGGGTGTAAAGAGATGTCTATTAACATTTCACAATATGGACACTATAACACAGGTTTAACTATCATTAAGAATCACTATTAAGCCTATCAATCTTATATTATATGAAAAATATAACACTTCTGTCCCTTGCCCCCTAAAGACACATCCCTTTATGCAAAAGGAATTTAGTCTATCTGCAAAAGTTTCCAATTTCTTAACAGATTCAGCAATGCAGAAAAGTCCAAGTCCCGGGGCTAGGGAGATAGCTCCGAGGCACAAGTGCCTGCTGGGCAAGTGCAAGGTCGTGAGTTCGAACCCTGGTCCCACAAAAAAAAAAAAGAAAAGAAAAGTCCAAGTCCCAAGTCTCTTCTAAGATCTAAGGCAAATTCTTAGCTGTGAACCCCTATACAAATGAAAAATTAAACACTTCCAACATTTAAAGGTACATGATAAACATTACCATATCAAAAGGTATACACAGCAGGATATAAACCATTGAGGTAAAAGAAAGTCCCAAATTCAACAAAAAAACAAGTCGTGTAGTTCCATATGTAACATCTGAAGCAATCTGTGGCAAATTGTGGGCTCAATGTGGCTCCACCTCTCTAGCATTTCTACTGGTTGTCGCTCCCATCACATTTTGCAGGAGCTGGCATCGCTCCCTCTTTGCAGCTTTTCTCAGACAATCCATGCTTCTGGCTTTTCACTGAAGAGGCTTCCTACTCACAGCTTTACACATCTCCCTCCCAGGGAAAGCACTGCTTGGCCTCTCAGGCCTTCTGAATAGGTGGAAGCCCTCTTAACTACAGAATTCTTGCACTCTGCTTGCACCTAAAACTAACGCCATAAGGGTGATGTCGAGATCTGCTGACAGTTGGAACAGTACCAGGATTTTTTCTACCTTGGATGTAGAGGTTGAGGCCTGGATCACTGAGCACTCTGGTCCTAATTTCAAGGAACAATTTTCTATGCCATTTCTATTTTCTAACTTGGTGTGGCTGCTACCACTATTTTGGAACATGGTACTTCGTAGCTTTTTCCTCAAAGCAAAGTCCCTCACCCTTGCAGTTCTGTAGATGCAAAGGGTGAAGACCTGCCACTTCATGTAATGTCCTCAGGACTTTTTTTTTCAATTCTCCTGTTCCTCCTGAACAATAGAGATTTCATTTCCATCTTTGCTGTCCACAACCTTTATGGCAATTGTTTACTTCTTTTTGGCGAAACTCACATTTTAAATCATCCTGCTAGAATATTTGCTCTTGATTCATAACATAAATTTAACTCAAAGTCCCCAACAATAGCCATGGCACTCCCTCAAAATTTGACTGCCTTGAAAAATTTTGTCAGATTATTCAGTCTACTGCCCTTAATCTCAGCCTCAGACAAAGTCTCTGGATGAAGGAAAATCTAGACAAAATTTCTGCAAAGCCATGGCACACACCATCTGGAGTCACTGTAGTCCTCCTTCCCAGCAGAAACCTCCCAAGTCTGGTCTTCATAGATAGGAGTTTTATCAGCACTGTGGTCTTCCAAGCTGACTAGAATCTCCCATACAAAATAGTTAGAGGCATTTTAGCCTCTATTTTTGGTGGCAACTCTGAACTTTTCCTGTCTGTCCCGATAAGCTATTCCCAAAAACTCATAACCCACATTGTCAGGCATTGTCACAGTACTGACCCTCAACACTGGTACCAAATATTGTCTTGGTTATTTTTACTTGTTGATGGGACAAAATACTCAACACCAAAAATTAAGGAAGTAAACGTGTATGTAGTTCACTCTGTGGAAATTTCAGTCCATATTTGGCTGGCTCCAAGACAGAGTAACACATGTAAGAGGGTAACCATTTTTGGCTGGGGAAAATAGGGAAGAAGAAAGGGAGGGGCAGCAGCTGTGGCTTTTAGCAAATAAGCAAATTATTCTATGTTGGAGGATATATATATGTGCTCTTCTTACACAGGATGAAGATTTTTGTAAAGTAAGAATCCTGGCTATCTGCTGAGTCACTTAATTAAACTTTTCAATTTGATTAACCAGTACACACCCCAAGAGAAAAGTTCATTGTAGGCAATCAAAATGCTTAATGTGTTCAATAAGATTAGAGTGTGATATTTTCTTAAGTATGAATAGGAGAAAATATTTAACTTTGGTCATGATAAAGTAGAATACAGCTGGGAATATTCAGCCTCTATGCGGATGTACATGAGCATGTGGTGCCTGCAGCAAACATCTGACAGGTGTGTCACATTTAACACCAGAACACAACCAGGAAATAATATAACAAAGAGGTAAATCTGACACAGAGAGATGACAGATGCACGGAGCAATGAAAAGGACTGTGAAGAGAGCTTCACCAAACAGTGCTAGCAATACTTTTTGTATTACTGCATGCTTGCAGTGCATAATGATTTTATCTGCCATGGGGACTTGGTACTTGTACCCAGTGCATCTTAATTCTTTCTTTATCCCCTACTGCTCTTCTTCACTCATGTTCCTTTGAAAGTGTGTTTCCTATGCCACTTGGAAGAATTGTTTTCAGCACTTTGCTTCTTACATCATTTTCTTCCATCTCTTTTCCATAGATATATTTTTTCATATATATATATATATATATATATATATATATATATATGAAAAAATATATCTATATATATCACATTATCTCTTTCCTGTAAGAAGCACTCCTGAGTAATAAATTCATTATACACCAGTAGCACAATATCTATACCATGTATTTCCATATATATTCATTCATATGTATTCATATGAATACATATGTGAGCATATATGAGCGAACACATTGACTTTCTCATATAAGAGAAACATCAAGAAATGAAATTATCGTTAATTAAAATAATAAAATAATATCAAATGTTGGCAATGATACAGGGGGAAATGAAATCTTCTGCATTGCTGGTGAAAATGGATACTAGCACAACCATTATTGATATCAATGTAGAGATTCCTCAAAAAGCTAAAAATAGAAGTTCTATTTGACCCATCTATTCCCCTTCTAAATATCTTCTCAAGGGAGTCAAAGTCATCATACTGTAGCAATGCATATATACCTATGTTACAGCAGCACAATTATAGTAACTAAATCTTGGAAACAAGCTATATGAACATTAACAGATGTATGGACATAGAAACTGTGGTATTTACACACAAATAAGTACTACTATTAAAATATAACCCTATTAAAATTTAAAAAATCTTCAACAATGATAAAGATGAGACAGTCATGAGTAAGTCAATACAACTTGCCAAAACATAATGTTAAGTCAAATAACCAGAATTATTTAACACCAGAATTATTTAAGCAAAAGAGATTCTGAAGTGCAAATGCTGAAATACACTCCACTGCTCTTAGTGGTCACATTTTCCTGAGGTCATGTGAAAATAGTCAAGCTGGCTCACAGCATGCTATAAAAGGTGTCTCACCTCAAGCCCATATCAAAAACTTAAACCTTCCTGGAACACCATGTAAATAGATTGTTATTTATTTCATAGCTTTTCTAGGCTTCCTCTACATTAGTCTCTTCTTGTGTCCCCATGACATGCTCTCTGTAAAAGGCAGGATTGTCATTACTAAAAGGAAAGTCAGACAACTTGGCCTTCTTCCTCAGTGGGCAGGTACAGAAGACTATTAAAAGATCTTTGTTATGCTGGCAAGTGAGAAGCACAAATAAAGTAATAATTAACTTTGAAAAGCTTAAAAAGACTTTTAAAAACCATTAGAATAGAAGGGAGCCTGAGCTATCAACACCAGAGTTCCCTCATGGAGTTTTGGGCACACTCCACTTGTTTGAGTGGAGCTCAGCTTCTTTGATGGAACAAAAAAAAGTTTTAGTGCATAAGTAAAGGCAGAGAGGCAGAGAAATTTGAAGTATAAAGTACAGTTGGCCAGGTGATGTCAATTTCCCAAATAGGTTCTGCTTTCTCGACTGAGACACATGACATGCTGCTCACACTTTTCCATTAACTGCTGTTTACACAAGAGGACTCCTTTGAGCCAATTTCCAAGCAGAGGCTTCAGCCACCCCTACCCAGACACTGCTGATCAGCGTTCAGGACTGCTTACAAGTTGCTATCCAAGGCTGCTTGTGTCCCTCCCGGCCTAGCACTTACTTCCTGCCTCAGTTTCCCATTTATGTCTCTATCTTCTTCCAATCTACAGGTTGTCTGAAAGTGGGAACTGTGCCTCTCTGCTGATCACTGCTCCCCAGCTCCCCTAGCCTGCAGAGCCAGGCTAGAGAAGTGATGCACGGACCAATCAGATCACTGATACTCTAGATTTAAAATTCACAAAGGAATAAAATTTCTAAATGGCACATTTCTCTTAATAGAATTTGTGAGGAACACTCAGGAATGAAATTACACAATGACCAACAATTTTCTTATCATATATAAATCTTTATTGCTTGCTAATTTCTCCATAATTTATTATGTTAAGTAGTTAGCTATGGATTTTTCACAGATGCCCTTACTGTATATGCTGAATTTCACCCCCAGCTCTCTTATATACTTGAACAGAACACATTTATTTATGGCAAGAAATCTGACAATGATTTCTTATTTATTGGCGGTTCTGTTACAGTTACCAGATCAGTGATTAAAATTGACCACAAGATCAATAACAAAATAAACTACAAATTACTTGACTCAATATCTGCATCAAATTGCTAGTACACATGTATTTTCTACACTTGCAATACAACCCTCCTAAAATTGACTTGCCCTTCTTTTCTGGAAAACTCAGGGTAAAAAGGAAAGACATTAACATTTAAGCTATGAGAAATGAAGATTTTTTAATTATGTCTCTTTTGCTCAAAAGCAGTCCTGAGTAATAAATTCATTATACACCAGCAGCACAAAATCCCTTTTAGTCATTTCACAACACTGACAAAATTATTAGTTAAAATTAGACTTCTCATTTTCATATCAGGGGAGACATCAGCATTAGTTTTTGTATTAAACTAAAAGTTATGCATACATTCTGAAACTGTAGAAAGCTTTTTAAATAGATTAAAGGTGATAGATGCAGGATTGTCTGAACATTTGTTTAATAGAAATTATGATCACCAACCAAATTATATTTTGGAAAGGCAATTATTTCACTGCTGCAATGCAGAAATATATTTTCCAGTCTACAAAAAGTATTTTGTCTTTTTATACAGTTCTACATATTACCACATTACTACTTTCCAACTTGAAATTCCATCATAACTCAGCCTGCTACAAGTGTAAAAGTATGTCTTGACTTGATTAATCAAAAGACAACACAAATATATCTGTTGTGTGTATGTTTTAGATGAAAATAATAACTTAATATCTTTCTCATCTAAACATTCAAAGTGAAAACAGACCATATAGAAGGAAATTACATAGGTTGTGGCTGAATTTTTTTATTCTTGACGGAGTTCTTCTGAATAATCTGGCTATAGAAAAACCAGTGGGCCCATGATAGATACATGATTTTTTTTTTCTTTTCAATGCTAAGCAGACTAAAAGGTTGAGAAAAGAAAATAGTACACTAAAAAATACCTCACTCTATGATTCATGGTGACCTTAGAAAAATGATGTGTCTGTCTCTTTCTTGGGAGCTGCAATGACCTAGTGTTGCCTCAATCCCCTGCTACAGCCCTAATGGATGAAGGGTCACAGCCTCGGTATATATGTTATCTATGAACAGTGTATAGTCTAGAAAGGCCTGCTTAGCAAAGCTGTGTAATACAAGAGTAGAAGAGAATCTATCCTAAAAATCAAAGACCAAAAAACGTTTCCACATTATAGAATATTTCTAAATTATTCAAAAAAATATCTTTTTGGAAAATAATATGACTAGAAACGAAGTCTAAGTTTTCAAGAGTCACGGAAGTCTTTCAGTTACAGGATAGTTTTGTCAAATAAACACCTTAGTTGAGAACAAAATTTCACCGTAACTACCTATATAAGTGTGAGGAAGTTACTTAGTCTCCCTGTGTCTCATTTTCTAATTCTACAGTGTAGTTATAGTACTGATTCCTGTATTGCCAGACCCCAACAAGATTTAATGTCTTGTATTTATTTGTCACTTCTACTTCTTTACCTATGAAGTGTCTATTCATTTCAGATACGCATTTTAGAATGGGACTTTAAATTTGGAGGACCTAATATATTTGAATTATGTATATATTCTATCTATTAATCCTTTATATGATGAACAGTTGGAAAAAGATTTTTACCACTTAGTGGGTTGCCTCTTCACTCTGTTGGTGGTTTCTCTTGCCGTGCAAAAGCTATAATGAGATCACAGTTGTTGATCTCCATATTATTCCCGCTGTGGTCTGGGTCTATTCATAAACTCATTGCCTATAGCTATGTCTTCAAGACTTCTATCTACCCTGTTTTTCAGAAGATTTAGTGTTTCCATTTTAATATTTAGATCTTGGATCCATTTTGACTTTAGTTTAGTGCATGGTGAGAGACATAGGTCTAATTTTTTTTGTTTGCAGCATGTATAAGTCCGGTTTTCTCAGCACCATTTTTTACAGGACATTTATCTTCCAGTGAGGCTGTTTGGTTCCTGCTGTGTTTGGAAGTGTTTCTATACCTTTTAATTATATGAAAAAAGACTCAATACCACTGATTATTAGAGAGAGACAATTAAAACAATGTTAAGATTTCTTCTCACTCCAGAAATAATGACTATTATCAAGTATTCAACCAATAGCCAATAGTGGTAAGGCATGAGGTAAAGAAGTCTTCTCCAGTGTTGCTAGGAGTGCCAACTGGGGCAAGCTCTGTGAAAATCAGTGTGCATTTTCCTCAAAAATCTGAATCGAAAGGATCCATTTAACCAAGCTATTTCCTTCTTGGTATCTTCTAAAAAGAATTGATGGATACAACTGATATATATGATATACATTGATTTAACTTTGTCATGACGTTTTCCTACAGTAGGATCCCTACTTTTCCCCTCTGTTTAATTGTCCATACTCTTTGTAGGGGTGGTTTGGTGGTCATGTATTTCTTCAGTTGTTCTTTATCATGGAAGTATCTAATTTCTCCACTAAATTTGATAGATAGTTTTGCATGGTCCATCAATTAGGCTTTAAAGGTTTTTATTTTTATTTATTTTTTTTTTCCCCCTCCCTCAGGATCTGAAATACCTCAAACCAAGCTTTTCTTGATTTGATTGTCTGTGGTGTAAACTTCTGTTGTGATTCTGTTTCTATTATAGGTGATCTATTTCTTGTCTCTAACAGTATTTAATATTCTGTTATTTTAAAAAATATTCTGTTATTTTGCCAACTCTCTTGAATCTTAATAATTATGTGTCCAGGTGTAGATTTATTTTGATAATGGCTAACTAGAGTTCTATATGCCTCACTTAACTGTACTCAGATTCTTTTCCCATGCTTGGGAAATTTTGCGCTAGTACCTCTATGGTCGTTTTATGGTATTTGTGTAGTCTCCAAGTGTTTCTTTGATAACTATTGGTCATATTTTTTGCATCATCATGCAATTGTTCTATTGTTATTTCCTGGTTCCTTGTTAATTTTATGAGACCTTTTCTTTCATGTTCACTACTTGCAATGATATTGTCAAAGTCTGAAATTCTATGTCCATCTTCATTCAAGAATTTTTTCCACCTTTCAATATAATTCTTAATGTCCTATATGTCTAAGTCTGTTTCATGCATTCTAATTCTTCCTGTTTTATTCATTAAATGTTTCCATCATTTTCCTATTCCCTTGTGTTTTTTTTTAATCTGTCTTCTTTAGATATACTAAGCAATTCTTTCATGCTGCAATTTCTTTTCTTTCCTGAGAGAATATTTCTAATCTGACTTCCTCCATATTCTGATGAACTTGTTTGTTTACTTCTGTTGCTATCATTTCAGAAATGTCAAAATGCTTCTATAACATTGCCTATTGGACATGTTCCAAGAACTTTTAGTCTGTGGAGGTTTTCTCCCATAATCAGTTGGCTCCAGTGCAGCATGACACATGGCAGAAGGCAGAAATTCATGGCAGCAGTCACATTTCTTTTATTCATGACAATATCTACTTGTTTCTTACTGCTGAATAAATACAAACTGAAATTATCCATACAAATAATTATATTTCAGTATAGATAGTGATTTGTGCCTGAAACTTAAATAATATAAATGGCTATGTATGATAAATTGTCAATACTGCTGAAAATATTATAAAATATTTTAACTTGCTTGTATAAACCACTTCTCAACATGATTTTTGTTATTGTAGTTCTTGGAGTTGGTTCAGGGTCCAGTATGTTTTCTGGTAGCACTAAAATCTATATCATTTTGCATAAAAACATTTTCAATTTCTCCCTTCAAGTTTTTTAAGTCTGGACCATTATAAAGAACCAAAAAGAAAAGAAAGAAACCAGCATGCTATAGCATTTGCTCAAGTTTCTCCGAGGCTATATTCTGATCTACAACTCTCAGAAATAACATCAATCCAAACTATCTTTAGGTGAATTTGTTCATAAATCCACATGACAAAATAGTGCCTTTTAATGTTTTTCATTATATTCCTTTCAGTTGTTACTTTTGTGTATCTGTCACATACATTTCTTATTAAGTTTTTCTCTCAACTAAAAGGCATTCTAGGGTCTAGGGATTTGGCTCAGTGGTAGGATTCTTGCTTAGCCAATTTAAAGCCCTAGGCTCATTCCTCAGCACCAAAACAAAAAATATCCACCTCCCCTAAAATACAATTCAACCCTATAAATACAGTAAGATGAAAAAGACAAAAAATAGAACACGATGGCTGTAAAAAGTATTCTACATTTTTAAAAAGTGAAGTATTATCACAAGTATTTGATATGCTTTGTTGCCATCTTTGATAATAAACAATAATACACAAATGAATATGAATAAGACAAATTCAAAATTATTTTTATTTTCCATTGAGGATCACATTGCTTTCATTTGAAGATTCATTATTTTACAAAAACTACTATAGAGTATTTTATGCGCATCTACTCTCAGTTTCAAAGCTATTGCTTTAACAGCGCTCAGTCAATATTCTCCTCAGTTTATAAGGAGATATTATGTCAAATTCGGTATGAAATTAATTCATAAATTGAGTCTAGGGGCCTAAAGATCAGTTGTGATATTAATTTTTTAAAAAAAAACATTGTTTAAAAGACATTGTTTCATAATTGAGGTCATATCTCACCAGAACAAATGTATACCACTTTGCCCATTAACCTGTCAAATTTTTGAAAATATTTTAACTGAAATTCTGGTTTATGACCTTTACTTTACCAACCACACTGACATTATTCTTTTTCTCCATAATTTAAGGAAATGTTAAATATTCAAAATAGTTTCTGTAGCTTTCCTCTCAAGTTGAAATTTTTACATCCACAACACATGTAATATGAAGGAAATTATCATTAATTTTCTTCCTTGTTTTCATGTTCTAGTAATTATGTTATATACATAATAGAAATTGGTTGACTCATTGCTCTTTGCTGTATGGAATCACTGACTAAATATGTGCTTTATAAGTTTGTCTTTAATTTGCTTTCTCACTTGATTTCCCACAAAATTAAACATTATATTTTGACTTATTTGCCTGACATTTTTTATTGTATATTTTTTTCTACCTTATATGTATATAAAGGTCATTTATAACTTCTCACTTTCTATTTTGAAAGCTACACACATTTTGCATTTTTTTGTAACAGAAAAGGACGATTGACCCTTGGTGTACTTTTCAGGTTGCACATGAATATAATAAAATGTTTACATTCCTTTTAGGAAACTGCTACATGTACCGAACTCATATTAGTTCCTTTTTTATTCCCATTCACTTCCTTCCTGTCTCCTTCCAAATACAAGGCATATATTAATCTTTTAATAGCAATTCCTAAGTGTTCTTAAGTGTAAACTAGTTGTTTCTCTTTAGTTTTTCTCATTATGTACAAGTAACTTTACTGCACATCCTTCTATATATAATACAAAGATGAAAACACACACATAAAATTGATAAAATAAATTTTAAATATTCTAAATAAAGAATATTTAATTTTTCAATGTAAAATAAAATTTAAATTCTTTATAAAATTACATTTATTGTGCATACTGAAGGTTAGTGTCATGTTGCTATAAAACATATATGTGTTATGTTTAGAGGAAATGTCCTGTTTCCTCTAAAACCAAACCAAAACAAAACAAAACAAAAAACCTGCAGGGTTTTGCATATAAAGAGGTCACCAAGCCCAGGGCAGCCTCAGATGAAATGATAGTTTAAGCCTCTTAGAACTTATTAAAAATTCTTATTAACTAGATGCTCACAAGTATTCTGGATACCTTCTGCATATTTAACAGTTTTCCATGCCATATTATAGAAATACATTTTAATAAGATTAAGCAAAATTTCCCAAACGTAAATATTTATAGCCTATAGTCCACTAGAAATAATGTCTGTCCCAATCATTTGAAGCTATATGGGACCAGTCAAATAGCTCAGTAGATTAAAGCACCTGCACGCAGACGCAGGGGCCAGGGCTCAATCCCCAGGTCTGTGATGTTGGCCCTAGCCCTAGGGCTCACTGAAATGGTAATTGAGACTGGGTTTGTTGGCATGAGCCTATGATTCCAGCCTTTGTGAGGCTGTAAACAGGTGGATCACAACAAGTCAGATCTAATAGTGAGATGCTGCACACCCTGTAGATCTTTCCCTAAAAAACTACTAAATAAATAAATAAATAAATAAACAAATGTAAGTGAATTGAACATGTTGTTAGATCATTTTGGAGACTAGTGGCATGGCCTTAAAAATATTGATGAAAAGTAGCTCATCTTTAAAAGGACAGAAATGTGACAAAGTAGAACATTATGCTCACAAACTCTGTACTCAGGTACAAGGAGAATTAGAGAGGATTTTGATTTCATTCAAATCAAGAAGAAAAAACTGTAATATTTTTTACTTTAAAAAGTTTTCATAAAATATGCTAGAATATTTTATATGTGTCACTCATTCCTAAAATAATCATACTATAAATAAAACAAAATTTTTAAAAATCAGGTATAATCTATACTTCCAGGTATTTTTACATTTAAAATATTCAAAATCAGATGTCAGTATTCAAATATCAGCAATAAGTCCAATACTAGTATAAAATGTAACAATTAGTGAGGTTGAGGAGATAGCTCAGCAGACTAATTGCCTGCCTGGCAAGTGACAGGACCTGGGTTCAATCCCTGGTACTGCATGATGTGCCATAGTGCACCCTGATGACCACCAAAACCAGGTGTGGTGGTGCATGCCTGTAATCCCAGCACTAGGAAGCCTCAGGCAGGAGTATCACTGTGAGTCCGAGTTTCATAGCAAGATCCTGTGCCAAATGAATAAATAAATAAATATTTTAAAATACTCTTTTTAAGCTAACAGGATTAACATGGTAACTTTTCTAATCTCTAAAACAATTTTTTAAAGCCAACGTTTAAGTGTATGTTCAGGAAATTTTATCTTATAAATATTTTAGAAAGATAAGACGATTCTTAGTTTTATCGTTTAGCATTTATCTACACTATAAATATTTCTGAAGCACCACATAGCAATTTTGAATATAGCACTAATTTATGATTACTTTGAATTGGAACAGCAAAAATTGGGAAATCAAAAAAAAAATGTGTTTAGAGGGGCTGGGAAAATAGCTCGGTAGAATAAGCGCCTACCTGGTAAACTCGAGGTTCTGAGTTTAATTGGTCCTGCAAAAATAAAAACTAAAAAGTGTATTTAGGACTGTTGAATACTATATTCTGCAAAAATATACTGAAATTGCTACCTGAAGAAAAATATATGTTTTAGTTTATCTTTCCTTACCAAAAGGATCCTATGAATGAAACCTCCCCTAAATCTTGAGCAGTTCCCCTGTGTGATATTAGTGGCAGTACTGTGCCATGTCCTTAGGAAATGTAGGCATAGATCGAGAGCTGGAAAAGACAATTCCCTATGGCCTCAGTTAGCTATGAAATAAATGTTCTAAGTTATAACAGCCTTTTTCCTGCCTTGAGCACCAGATTCAAAATGATAGATGCCCTTAAGTTTCACAGGAGGTTTTATTCTTTTTTTGGTGCCGAGGACCAAACCCAGGGCTTCCAGCTCGCTAGGCAAGCATTCTACCGCTGAGCCAAATCCCCAGCCCCAATGCCCTTAAGTTTCAATATCAATTTATTATTTGTGTTTGTGATATGTAAGACTAGGAGCAGAAGTCTTTATCTCCAAAGAAAATATACCCGAATAACACCTCTATTCTAAGAAATAGTTTAGGAGGTATGTCTGTATGGATTGATATATAAAGCTTAGCTGGGAATAAAGGATACCTCTTAACCCTAAATATAATACTTAAGTTTTATTCTTAACAAAATTTTAAAATTTCCCTTTGAAATAAAATGTATTACAAAGCTTTTGACTCATAAATCTGTCAATATGCATGTTATATTTCATATATGCATGTTTGCTTTGAACTCTTAGCAACTCTGCAATTTGTTACAAGCTTCTTCATTCTACCTTATAGTACATGTCTAGCTTCTCTTTAAAACTTAGAGGAGTAGAATTCTTAATTATTCCATCAGACAGACTTTAGTGGATGTGGCTTTTATGATTTAAAAGATCTATATTTAACTTATGTTGAAAACCTTTTTAAATATTCATAGTGTGTGCCAACAGTTGTACTGTGAACTTTTTTTCCATGCTGATTTTGTTTAATTCAAATGGGGTATAAGAAAAAAAATTAACAAAGGACTTAGGGTCAAGGAAGTTTTATTATATAAAACAAATGTCAGCAAAAGCACCCAGAATGGTTTCACAGAGCCAGAAAAAATCAAGAGCTAATGAAAGCTAACCTGTTCCAGGTAGGCAAAAGGCAGTTAGGTAAATACATAACAAGCACACACTGTCACTCAATTTTGATTGTTTGAAGAACAAAACCATCAAAAGAAGAATATGTTTATCCACAATGTTTAAGTTTAGTTGAGCTGGATACACCCATGAGAAAAAAACTGAACAAGTGTGCATTTTAGGCACTAACCTCCATAAAATAGTACTTTCCAAGTTTTAAAGATATAGTCCAAAACAAGTCTATTAGTTTATCAGTAAAATAGGCAAATAGCAAAAAATTTAGTGCCAGGAGGAGAAAGAGGAACATTGAACTAACCAGCTTTCACATCTTCTGAATTGACAAGATAGGTCTGTCAGCTGTAGGAACAGCAAGCCTGAACTATGCACTGTCTAAGCTTCTATAAGCAAAGCCACTTCATATTCAATATGTCCAGTTCCTAGGAGCTTACAGTTAATACAACTCTATCAATCAGCATTCCTTCACAAGTCCCAGAAAATGCATCATTGGAATTTTACATAACTCATGCATAATCTGGAACCAATAATTAAGATTAAGCTACCTAGAACACTTTCAGTATTTTCAAATATTTGTATTTATCTAAATATTGCTAACAGGATTACTTTTGCTTATTTTCCTTGAGAAATACTTGCTCTTTCATTATGGTTTACAGGATGTGTGTGTGCATGTGTGTGTGCATGTGCGTGTGTGTGTGTGTGTGTATGTGTGTGTGTGTATGTGTGTGTGTGTCTATGTCTGTATGTCTGTGCTTATCCCATAACCTATACTTTTCTTCTCACTTTGTAGACTCTGGTTTAAAATGTGCTCCTCCTATCCTATCAGCAATGTGAATAGTAGGTAAAATTCTTTAAAAATGTGAGAAAATAACAAAAATCAAAGAGATTGATGTGGAAGAAGGCCTGTATTTCCAAACCTACCACATCCCAAGGAACACCAAGCCACCAATTTCAGAGGGAGTCCAATTGTCTACTAAGGAATTCGCCCTACATGCTCACATGGTTATGAAAATTGATCCTGTTGTAATCTTAAGTTTTAGGAGATGAATCTCACCACAAGTCTGTAGAGCAAACCTGCTAAGAGTGGAGCCCAAGAGATCTCTGCAGTGCTTCTGACATCTCTAACACCAACTCAGGTAACAAAGCAAAAACTAGGTGTGGGACTTAGTTGGCTTATCTGGAAATAAGTTCAGTCTTTGGAAGTAAATATTTCATTGTTGAGTATATGTACATTCTATATATCTTCTGAAATCTAAGAACATAGAAAAAAACATTTTTGGAAGGTGTTACTATTGTGTACTGCAAACGTAGACTGACAAACACAAGAAAAATATGCAAGTTAGTTTATATCAGCATAAGAGTATCAGAGGACTAGGATTACAACTTTCTTATTAGTAATATAAAAGACCTTTAAAGAGAAGATGCAGTTGGGGCCAGGGAGATAGTTCCATGGCACAAGTGCCTGCCTGGCAAGGGCAAGGTTGTGCATTTGAAGCCCAGTCCTGCCAAATAAATAAATAAACTAATAAATAAATAAATAAATAAATAAATGATTCAGTGTTTATACAGATAATTATACTGCTCTGAAGATGATTTCACTTTCATGTATGACAGTAGTTAAAGTTTAAAATGCTAATGTCTGTGCAACCACTCTTACACCCTGCCATAGCCCTCATTTAGGTCTTGCTCTCCTCTAGGAGCCAAATGCTTATCCAAAAATATCTAGCGACACATAAACATCTGGCCCTGTAATATAACAAAAAGACAATGTGTACTATGCATGGAATTCTCATTAGTTTTCTAGAGCTTTAGCTTCCAAGAACAATCTTCTTAGTGGCATATTAAATATCACCATTAGTATTATCAGGGTAAAATTAAGCATTTACTTAGACCATCTATCAAATTCATAGGAAATCTTCAGTATCATTATGTGATGAATACAGAAGTATTTTTTCTTTCTTATTTTTCTTTCTTTTCATTGTTTTTGCAATAATTACTACATTGCATAATGTTGTCTTCATCATAGTAGCGCAGAGTACAAGAGGCATACACGATTTCTTGTCTAAACATCATTAATACAGATCTTTCTTTCACTGCACAGAAAGTAGCTGTATATATAGTCTAATAGTCTAATAGTACTGGGTTATCAGCTCATTCGGCACTACTGGAAGCTGTTGACTTCAACCTTTGTCAACTCAGCATATTAATATGGCTTATGTTTTTATACCTTGCAGTTAGACTTTTCTGCTGGATGTTTAAAATCAAGACAAAGCAAAACCTATGTTACAAAAACATATGTAGCTTTTGTATCTGACAAGGTCAGTCAGGTCCCCTCAGAGTTTACCCTGAAACTCCGTATTGCAGGTTGCAGAACTGTTGTCCTTGCTAGCCATCTGGATGAATTACAGCCATTGCTTGATTATTTTGCTCTCTGTGGAAGCCCAAAAGAATTTTTTTTTCTCTCTAGCTCACCCTCCTTAGGCACACTGTACATCATCGATCACTTTCCTCTACTGCCCCATAGTCTTTTTTACCCAGAAGTATTTGAGCACCTATTGATGCCTGAACCCCTACGTGTTAAGAAAATTAATCCATGGCTCTGGGCTGCTGACCTGTAGTAGTCTTACAAACAGAAACAGACAATGGAAGAGAACCATGTATGTGGGTTATATGGCCAACAGGAAAGTTGTACTAATTCTCAAGGAGTTTACCTTTTCACAAATAGTGATCTTACAGTAGCAGGATATGTAGGATGAGTATCTGAAAGTCTGAGATATTCCTTTATTACTTTTTATTCAAGAAAGAGTTCAAACCCACATCAAAAAATTTTATTTTCATACCAATGCCAAGCTAAGTCTAAGATGCATGATATTTACAAAGGCAGTAATGTTGAGTTCAATTACCTACGTTATAGAGTAATTGTATGATGAAGCTTCTCTGCTGGAGGGTGGAGAGTGTAGGTTAACAGACCAAGAATTGGAGAAAAGGAAGGGCTACGAGGATAGCCATCATTTTGGCTCTGGCCCTTCAAGGTCAGTGAGGACTCAGCACATAAGAGTACTGTAACATCCTATAACTCAGTGGTTTCCCGAATTTTCTGGTTAAGGAGATTGTGGAAACTCAGAGGGAAGGGATAAATGAAGTATAGTGTGCCTAGGGAGAGTCACCTGGGGAGAAAACATTCTCTCGGCTTTCACAGAGAGCGAACTGGTCAAGAAATGGCTGTGACTCATCCCAGTGTCTGACACTGACAACAGCTCTACAAAGCACTGTATATGGTTCCAAAGTTAATCCTGAGGAGATTTGACCTTAGAAAATAAAAATGATGAAAGTTTTGTTAGACAGGTCTTGCTTTAACATGCTCTTGATCATCCAGCAGAAAAGCTTAATTACAAGGTATAAAACACAGAGATAGATTAGTACGGTGAGCTGTAAGAGGCTTAAATCAATAGCCCTCAACATTACCAGTTTCTCTGGTAACCCACTGCAATTATGAGACATTGGACTATGTATACAACTACTTCCTCCTAGTTCAAAAAGAAGAAAACTTTTTTTTTCTTTTTTACTGAACCAATATCGATTAGAAAATTTATCACGTCTGGACTCTGTGCTCTGTATAACTTTTATAAGGACAACAATATGCAGTGTGTCAATTATTGCTTGTGTGCTACTAGCATGTTTTGAAACTCTCATATTGTTATCTCTTATTAAAAAGTAATAAAAAATAAGAAAAGACTGCCTATGACCCCAAAAATTCTGTTTTCAAAATAATCCTATGATAAATACCAAGTATAAGGTTTTTCTCTAGCAGGAGTATATTTTTCTGAAGTAGGTATATCAACTTAAGTTTAGGCATAATTTACGAAAAGATCCTTCTAACACATTTAGTACATCCTGAGAAGGTAGGCGCACAAAAGTATTTTGAAACTCTGTAGACAACTGCAATGATCACTGCTTCTTCCTTATTTACCAATAAAGTATGTAAGACTTAGGAATCCACAACCTGCTTCAAACCTTGAAAGGAACCAGCACTTCCTTCTATTCTATCATATTTTCATTCCTTCACCGATGGTTTCCCAACAGCCTGGTTACTAAACTGTAACCTCCTCACTTCCTAATTTCAGCAAATTCCTCAGTTCAGTCTGACTGCCACTGAAAACTAATCTCCATTGTAATAACAAGGGCTCATATGTTGGAAGTTGCCAGTCTAGTTGTTTTACTTTTTTTTATGTATTTGGTACAAAAGTCTCACTAGGCAGCTCACACTCACAGTGGTCCTGTTTTCAGCCAACCCAGCTCTGGGACCACAGGCATGCACCACCACATCCAGACTCTGTCACCGACCCAGCGCCTCCTGGGCAGGACCAACCTGGTATGCAATACCAGGAATCAAACCCCAGTCCTTGTGCTTGCCTAAGCAGGTACTTAGTTCACTAATCTATCGCGCTGGCCCAGTCATTCTAGCTTTTAATTCATATCTATTTCTTATCCAGTTGTATCTCATCCCATTAGAGATATTACTCTTTTTTATTTTTCAAGATTCTGGTATCTGCTATATCAGTGCTGCTCGGTCTCTGATGCCTGAGCCACATCAGCATCATCTGAGTGCCAAGGGAAAGCAGACCTTAGAACCCAATCTCTGGAAGCAGAATATCTGACAATGGGCCCTGGGATCTTTATTTTTAAGAAGGTATTCAGATGATTCTTGTCTACCCTGAACACTGAGAAATACATCTCTTCTGAAATATTGATCTATGGCACAGCTGTTGGTCCCACACTGTTTCTTAGGTATAGTTTGATTTGGAAATTAGGAAGCAGCTAGCTTAGATGTCCTAGAACCTTTTCTCCCCATACTGGCATTTTGGAGGAAATGCTGACTAACAGTATACATTCCAGGCGTGGAGTCCCAGCTTTTGATTTCCATCTCTAATACTTGGTAGTCATTTGAACTCAGGGAACTTAGTTCACCTTTGTGTACGTTGGATATTTGGGGTAAGTATTGAGTGAGTTTATGTGTATCCATGAGCTTGGAAAACCATGAGGCATATGCTAATGTCTATGTAGGTTTATTATTACAGTAGACAGATTGTACCTATATACAGTTCTCTTTTCTGTTTAGTGACTGGTTATTTTTAATATCATGTGTATTCTGAAAAACAAACTAATACTAAATGTCTCACACAATCTAAATTCTAGTCTCCCTGATGGAGATAAAGGTTAGATTCTTTAACCGTATTTCCCTAGTTTTAAATGTGATGCAATATTGCAATGAAAATATATACCAGGTATTTCATTAATTCATTATCTTTCTCACAAAATGAGCTGCCAACACTACATATCCGTAATAGAATTCCCATATGCAGTGTCACTGGCTTTGCAAGGTGTCCGTTAGTATGAGCCAAATCTGTGAATTAAGTCTGCTGTTGGTTTCCAAAGAAGACTGAAGGAAATCTTTACCTGGTTGATTTGTGTTCTCAATAAAATACAAATGTGAGTAAGATCCCATTCTAACAAATTCCACTGGGCCTATTATTTGCTTTTGCTTTAATTAAAATTCATTATTTTGAATATATTGCAAGAAATCATATTCCTGGTCAGTAGAAGTTAAAGCTGAAACCCTGACAATGAGCATAGTAGCTCCTGAATAAATGAACACATGAAAAGAAATGTTTTGAACCCAAATGGGAAAGAGAAATCCGTAATAAGCTTGTCACTTTGTAGTTTTTAATTTACAGTTATTCCTGAACTCTTTATCCATAGGCCATATTTTAATTGCTCTGGGTATGTGTATATGTATGTGTGAATCCATAATGAAATTTTTAGCAAACCTTTTAATATTATGAATTCTGTACTACACAACACAGAAGTGAAATATTTTGGTACTCTTAATCCAGAAATTTAAGTAATATAGCCTTAAAGAAATTTATAATGGATTAAAGTATTTTGATGTATATTTCCAGCTACTTATTATTTATTCATGCAAAATAAGTGCCCAACCACAAAAAAAGACTCCAGTTAATAGTAAACAAGCACACAGTGGGGCACTTGTGGTAATTAAAGACTAAACTTGCAAGCATTATAAACCAGTATGCTAGACTAATGAAGCTGCACACATTAAAGAAAAATGATAAGAAATGGTTTAGTAACTGGAAATGAAAAGACATATGTGAAAAAGAGTACAACAAGACTATCAGTGGTAGGATAATGGCTTTTTCATTTTTGTAATTTGCAATCTCATTAGATTTTATGGCCAAAAATAGTTTTCATTTCAGTATAACCCAAACAAAGGCACTTTTATTTAGCCTAGAGTTTTCATAACCTTAATACCACTTGACATTACTAAATTAATATATTTTAAATATCTAAGTAGTGTTTACATCACATTAAATGAAATACTTGTTAGACAATTTGCTTTACATGATCTAAAATGATAAATGTGCCTTTGTACACTTTTCACCATTGCATTTTACAATGTAATGCCACATGGAATATGATAGTCTATAAATTATGAGATTTTATTTTACTCTCTATCAAATATGTTGCACCAGCTTTAGTAAGTATTTAAGAACAAGCCATATTACTTATTATATGCTATTGAAAAGGAAACATTGAGATAATTTTACAAGTAGGTAGGGCAATAGCCATTTATATGAGGTCAAAAAGTATAACCTGAGTAGGATATGTTTAGTTTTCTGAGAGTATTTGAGGAATTGTCATTTCTATTAAACTTGTCATATTTTTTAAAGAACAAGTCCTTTCAGGGAAGTTCTCACAAGCAACTGTTTAACAAGTCTACATGTTTTTATCTAGATTTAATTTTCCTTTGTGCTTGAACTCATCAACTGCTCTCTCACAGATACTAACACATAAACATTCTAGTACGAAGTATACTCTACACTCGTCTTCCATTATGGCTTGTTTGCTTTTTTGGCTTTTTTTCTTTTTTTAGTTAGTACAGGGTCTATAGTGTCTCACTATGTAGATCAGATTAGTAGTGATCCTCCTGTTTTCAGCCTCCCAAGCACTGGGATTACAGGTGCATGCCACCACCCCCAGTGTCAATTGTCACTTCAGCGTGCCCCAGGAGCAGGACCGTCATAGCATACTGGGGACTGAACCCCGGCTGCTGTGCTCTGCCTCACCAGGCACTTTAATCTGCTAAGCTATCTGGCTAGCCCTATTAGCTTTCATTTTCATATAGCTCTAGTAAATGGAGTTTGAATGATTTCTTCTTAAATAATTTTATTCATAGAATATAGGGTTGTTTTCTTTTATAGAACACTGATTAGACTGCCCTTATCAATACCTATTAATCCAAACTTTGTCAGTAAGACACAAGTAAAACTTTCACAAAAGAAAGACAACAAACCTTTAACAGTACTGTGTAAATATTTATTGAGCAAAAATTTCATGTATCAGAACATTTTGTATTATCTATCCATCATTCAGTTAGTAAAATACCATGAAGACAAGATTTTCATTTCAGCATTGTTTTACGGAAGCAATAAACTAAAAACAGTTTAAACGGTTGTCAAAATGATATGACAGTAAAAGTGCATATACTCACCATGGAATATTAAGTGCAATATAAAAAAGAATGAGCAGATATAACCTATTGATCTTGAAAGATGTTCATGGCATGTTCTTTTTCAATATAAAAGTAACTTCCAGCCCATTGTGGATGACTGATCCTATTTCATCAAAAACTTATTATAGGACTGAGGAGATAGCTTAGCAGCTATCTAAGCACCTGCCTTGCAAGCACAAAGTACATTGTTCAATCCCAGGTACTGCAAGCTGTGCAGGCCCAAAAATGGGCATGGTAG
>PVJA010004917.1:12751-46994 GCA_004027025.1 Myocastor coypus | reverse complement strand
AGGATTATAGGCATGCACCACCATTCCCGGCTCAGTTTTGAACTTTTTAAAAAACTTACTATAACAAGTGCACTAGTAACAATGGTTAATTTTCTGAAGGATGAAATTTGAGAGTTAGAGAATTTTCAGGTTTTAATTTTTATAATTTTAAGCATAGAGGATTTATAGGCAGTTTCTGATTTTGTGGGTTATTTCAATTTTTCCTGTGATGAAACATATATATTAATTGAAGACCCTCTAAAAAAAAAAATATATATATATATATACATATATATATATATATATATATATGTATATATATATATATATATATATATATAGTTAAAATACTCTGGTGAATTAACCTTAATTCTATATCTACAAGAATTTGTCAGAACAAATAATTTTGTTTACTGTTTCTTTTTTCCTATAACTCATATCACTCGTCTCAAACATGTTTCAAGTGTCAGAAGCACATGGCAGACTAGCAATCCACAGGACACCTGTCCCACAATTATTTGTTCTGCATTAGGTCTGCAGTAGGATTGAAGAGTCTGTATTTCTAATATTTCACAAGACCCTGATATTTCTCGTATGAGAGCCACATTTTGAGAGCAACTGTTCCGTGTATTAGAAATACATACATTAGGTTAGCATTATATATAAAATATATTCAATCCAAGAACAATGCACTAATCTGCACTCTCAGCGGTTTCTTTACTTTTTTGCTTAAAAACATAAACCTTTAGTTACTGCCTTAAATTACCAACATATATTCTCATTAACTGAAAGCATTTCCATTAATTAATAATAATGTTTAAGGAATAACTAATAGAACAATGGCTGCCCAGCCGCAGTAAAAAGAATGGCGGAGAAGGACGGAGAGAGAGTGTCCAATGAGTCCTGGGATACAGTTGGAAGGAGGAAAACTTTCTAATGTTCTATTGCTCAGTAAGGTAACTGAGATCAACAAGAACTAGATTTAAATTGCCAGTACAAAGGATTTTTTGATACCCACAACATAAAGAAAGAATATACATCTGAGATGATACATTTGTCAATTGTTCTGATCCGACCTTTACACATTATATACATATTTTGAGACATCATGTAGTGACTCATAAATATATGCAAACTCTATATATCATTTGAAATTATAATGTATTTTAATGTTTCATACAAAAATAGCAATTTAACTCATTCTTTTGATTTGATGAACAAGCATATTACATTTTTCATGTCATAAATAATTCTTGAATAAGATTTCCTTATTTGGAGGTATTAAACAAATCTCAGTATGAGTTATGACATAAAAAGACTTATTTTTGACTTATATTTTCTGTTTTTATCTTTTTTTACTTTTTAAAATTTTTTATTTTTTATTAATTTTAGTGAGTAATAGCAATGAGATAGTTTCAAAACAAGTTAGTTGCAGTAATTAATACTTTGCATACTGTCTTTGTAGTAGTTATTCAGAGTACAAGATGCAGACATCATATCTTTTCTAAATACTATTAGTACAAATATTTCTTTTCATTGAACTAGGAGAAAGTAGCTATATATCTGTCCTAATTATTTGATATATACAGATATAGATAAATAGATAGATAGATAGATAGATAGATAGATAGATAGATAGGTTTCTTTTCACTACAAAATGGTCCGTGATTTGTATCCCACTTTTTGTTTTGTTTTGGCAGAGATGGGTGTTCCATTGTCATTCTAATATTGCAGGTGTATAGAATCCCTAAGCAGAGTCACCTAGAGAGAAAACTTTCCCTCAGGCTTTTACAGAGAGCAAACCGTTCAAGCAGTTGCCCTGACTCATCCAGATGACTGACACTGACAAAAGATCTACAAACTGCCATACATGGTTTCAGGGTAAATCATGAGGGGACTTGACTGACATTGTCAGATACAAAAGTTACATTTTCTGTTATATGGGTCTTGCTTTTTCTTGGTCTTAACTATCCAGCAGAAAAGTATAACCACAAATATAAAAAATAAAGCCATAATAATATGCTGTGCTATAAAAGGCTCAAGTCAACAATTTCTGACATTGCCAGTTCTCCTGCTGACCCACTACTATTGTGGACTACTGGATTATGTTGGATTATTTTGCAGAATTCATGCACCATAGGTAAGATTTCTCATGGAATGAATTTCTGTTTCTTCTGGATAATTTTGTAGAAGGGAATTTTCTGCATCATAAATCGTGCCATAAGAGCATAAAACTGTTTACCAGAGGTATGTATCAATTTATGCCAGCAGTATATGAGACCATTTACAATCTCATTCCTTCCTTTATAACCTCATAATTCTTAACCAAAATTTGAAAATTGTCTCTCAAATATATATTATCAATATATAGTAGGGAAAATCAAAGATAAAATACTTTCAAATTTATAATAATCTTAAAGAATATTTACCTGGTGTATAAATAAAACTACCAATATTAATTGCATGATACCTTAAATTTATGAGAAGTTATTTTATGCCTTTGCTGTAACAAGAAAGAGACTTGGTAGACTGTTTATTGAAAAGAAATAGTAGCAAAACACATTATGAAACTTAAAAAACAATCTTGTTAGCATTTTTTCAGGTTTCTGTATTTTTTTCCTTACTGTAATTGTCACAGATTAAAACAAGTTGCATGTGTGTAATAAAGAGAATATTCTGAAATTTGCATAAATATCATCACACTAAACTTGGAGAATATTGTCCTATCAGACTCTTGGCACTGACAAATTTTTCCTCTCTTTTGATTCGCATTGGCTCCTTTACTGTGTTTAAAGAGTCCCTTCAATAATTAAAAAAAATATATTTTTATTTCTATTAATAAGAAATAACAATGTATAACAATGTGACAGTTTCGAAGCATGTCAGTAGTACATTTCAATATTTGATATAATGCATATTGTTGTCCACCTATTAGTTATACAGAGCACAGAGTGTAGATGTTATAATTTTTCAAATCATTATTGGTACAACCAAATATCTTCTCTTTGAGCTAAGAGAAAGTAGTTGTATACATAATCCAATGTTCAATTATCTCAGTATATAATTGGTAAAACTGGCAATGTTGGAAGCTGTTGATTTAAGCCTTTTACAGCTCAGCATTCTAATCTAGCTTTTTGTTTTATGCCTCATGGTTAAACGTTTCTGCTGGGTGGTTAAGAGCAAGTTTAAGCATGACCTGTATGCAAAACATGTAACTTTTGTATCTCTCAAGGTCAGTCAAATCCCCTCAGGTTTTACTTTGAAACCATGTACAGTGCTTTGTAGAACTGTTGTCAGTGTCATTCATCTGGATGAGTCACGGCCATTGCTTAAGCAGTTTGCTCTCTGTGAAGGCCTGACAGAAAGTTTTCTCTCTAAGTGACTCTGCTTTGACACACTGTGTATCTTCAGTCCTTTTCCTCTGTAGCCCCATAATCTCCTTGAACAGAAACTTTGAGAAACTACTGAGTTATAGGATGTTATAGGAGTCCTCACTGACCTTCAAAGCTAAGGCCGAAATATTGGCTATCCTTATAGCTCTTCTTTTTCTATAATTTTTGGTCTGCCATTCTGGTCCTTTAGATGTGTACTGCTTCTAATGTAACTTCAGTTACTGCTATACTCTCTCTTAAGTAAATGGTTGTTTTACAAGAAAACAAAAAAAGGTATTAAATGAGAGTAAGAGCCTAGGGAATGCCATAAGACTGACTGGCTACAATTTTATATATACTTAAATTTCTAAATGTGTAAAAATGTGTAACTGCTTTTATCACATTTTTTAGAGATTTATTAGAATATGAATGACTGCTAGAAAATACCAACTCCTAGTTAAGTCTAAGATGTTTGATACTCAGAAAGACAGTGATGTCATGCTCAAGTACCTATGTCATAGAATAATAGTATTACTAAACTTTTCTTCTGGCAGGTTAAGAATATGAGTTTAAAAATAATTTATGTACATCAATGAAGTAAAAGAAAGGACCCAAGCCTGCCATGGATGTATGCCACACACACTGGGGACTCTGGATGCCGCATCTGTCTAAGCAGGTGCTTTAATTCACTGAGTTTGGCTGACCCTCTCCTGTCTCCTCCTCCCCAACTCTTCTTTTATTTTAGTATTTTAGGGAACAGTATACAGAGTGTTCAGGGTCTCACTACTAGATCAAATTTGTAGTGATCCTCCTGTTTACAGCCAGCATCCCAAGAACTGGAATTACAGGAATGTGCCACCATGCCCAGTCTCAATTGCTGTCTCATGCTTTGTTTAGACAGGCAGCATCCAGGGTCCGCAGTGTATGTGGTGTGCGAGCCCCTGCCTATCATCCCAGCACTTAGGAGACTGAACAGAGGCTGATCACTACTACTCTGATCTATGTGGTGAGACTCTGTAGACCCTGTAGATCCTTACTAAAAATACAAAAAATAAAGTAAAATAAAATAATAAGAGAAAGGAGGCATTTATATAACATTGTACTTATAACCAATTTGAGATAATTGCACCAAGAAACTATTAACATTTGGAATAAATAAAATATACAATGAACAAACGAATGAATGAATGCATGGATGGATGAATATGGAAATATATGCCTAGATTTGCCTCGAAGATAAAATTAAACAAGTTTTAGATGCTCTCTTTTGGGGTCTGTAGCTCGAAAACTGTGTAATATGCTATTATTTTCCCTCAATTTCTTACTACACTTCTACCTGAGAATCTTCTGCTAATGTCTCTTTCATGTGGTGCAAGGACACCTTCCAGCAGAAGGAGATCTAGAAAGATAAAGACAGCCAAGTGTCTGAGAAAAGACAACCTCCATCAAAAATAGCACCATATTTAACCAGTCTTTTTTTTTTTTCTGACTCACAGAGTACTTTGTTTTAATGTCTTTTGATGTGAATTCTGGTATTTCCCTTGTAAGTGGCATTTCAAAGTTTACAGCTCCAGCTGTCCATCCGTCCTCCTACCAGTGACTCAGGTCCAGCAGATGGTGCAGACAGCTTGGCAACAATTCATCGAATTTGCACTGGGGAAAGCCTTGCCAGAAGGCTAGTGGCTCTTCTTTAAAGCCCTTCATTCTGGCAACAGCGGATAGTAATAGCACAGTGTTGGCCAAAGGAAAGATATGAAAGTGAAATTGTAGAGAAAATCTGGAATACAAGCACGCCACTTGCAATTAGTTTCTACTCCTGATGGTTTTTTTTTTTTTTCATTATTATTAGTAGTAGTATATTAGAGCTGCACTGGTCTCTCACTTAAAACTCTTAAGGTGTAGAATTATAATTATTATTAGTAATGTACTTAGTACAGGGCTTACAGGGTCTCCATACTACATTCGACTTATAGTGATCCACCTGTTTTCGGCCTCCCAAGAGCTGGAATTACAGGCGCACACCACCATGCCATCTCAATTGCTGTCTCAGTGTGCCATCAGCCTGTCGGGGTGAGGCCAGCAAAGCACATCAGGCGTCAAACCCCGGTCTCTGAGTCTGCTTAAGCAACTGCTTTAATCCACTTAGCTGTCTGGCTGGCCCAAGATGCAGAATTAAACGAGGTCAATTAACTGTTGAAAAGACTGTAAAGGGCTGGCAAGATAGCTCAGCAGTCCAAAGTACCTGCTTAGATAAGCTTAGGCAACCACAGGGACCATGGTTCCATCCCCAGTACCACGTGCTGTGCCAGCCCCACCCCCAGGCTGAGCAGGCCATAACATAAATAAAGTTTCGTAAAAAAATAAGTAGTTAGCTTAAGAGCTGGGCAGAATCTATTACTGAAAAAAGAAAAAAGAAAAGACTTTAGAAAGAAAACAGAGCTGCAGGTCACTATATCCAACTTCTAGTCTCAGTTCTGTCTAAAGCTTCTTGAGTCTTCTTCAAGAAATTGGTGTGCTTGATTCTGTGATTGTTAAATAATGAAAATGTTTCTTCTTAATTTTACAGGATGATTTTGGAAAGATACGAATGAATTTCATGAATATTATGAAATGCTGCAAATTTATAATCCGTAGGAGGTTATAAGTGATGATCTTCCTCTACCAGATATCAGCTGTTAAGTCAGTATCAGTTTTGACAAGTAAACACTTTTCACACTGTGAAAGGCTTGAGGAGCCAGAGACCAGAACTAAAAGACAGTGGGCATTGGGCGTCTTGAAACCGGGACTCTTACTGCACACATTTGCCACTCTGGCAGCACACCCTGTAGTCACATTATTTGCATAATTCTATAAATTGTCAACTCTGATTAAAAAAAAAAAACCTTACACATTATGTATAATTTCAGGAAATTAGATGCTATTTTTAAAAGATCCTTGTGTTTGAAATACCATAAAACCAGTCATTATCATCAAATAATATATTCTAAACACACTATCATAAAAATGATACCAGGACCTGTAATTAAAATTAATGAATACAATTAAAGTTACCAGGAGATTGCTATTCCAAGACTAGAGTTTTAGACCAATTTATCTCAGTCTTTAATTCTGGTGGATATTTAGCCTGAAATAGAATACTTTTAGATATGGCTAACAAATTCAGAAATATAATTCATGTGGATTTTTATATATGGATCAAAATTACAATTTTACCCAACAGCCTATCAAGAGAATTACTAAAATCATTTGACATAATTTAAACCTTTTATGTTACAGTTTTCTAAAATATTTTAGAATGCTTTAATAGAATTATGCACAAACAACAGCATCCTAAATGTTCTCACATATTTCTCTCTTAGAATGTTGAGACTGCATGTTTTGTTCTTTTGGTTTAATATATCAACTGTTGCTAATTAATTATTGGGGGTCTTCCTTATCACTAAGAATGAGTTGGCAGAAAGTTAGAGGATATGAAAGTCAAATAACTGATTAATGTTTTTTTTTTAACTTTATTAGGACATTGGTGCAGTAAATATTGGTTGTCTTCCAGGTGAGAAGTTGGTGCATGAATATAACACATCTTCGTTTCTTCTCACTACTTTCTTTCCCTTGCCTCCCCCCAGCGATCCTTTGATCTCTCTCTTTTATTTTTTTATTCTTTGCATATTTGCAGTAAATAATGTGTATTTCCCTTATGTGGAGTTGGCACATGGATGTAGCACATCTTAAGTTTTCCGTTAATTTCCTTTCTTTCCCATCCTTTCCCCTCCCTTCCATCTCTTCATGTCTTCCTTATTTGAGAAAGATCTGTTCCTCTACTTTTATTTTTATTTATTTATAACTTGGCCTTCTCATGTTAAAAAAAAATAATGTGATATTTAAACTAACATATCTGATTTAGTTCACTTAATATTATGATCTCAAAGTGTATTCATTATTCTACAAATGACTACAGTTTATTTTTTAATAATCTGTGGTGTAGAAGTATCAAATTTTCTTTATCCATTTGTAATGAAAACATGGGCTGGTTCCAAAGTTTGGCTATAATGAACTATGCTGGTATGAACATGAGTATTCTCATATCTCTGTAATACGATGTCTTTAATGCGTTCTGAAATACAGCTAGAAGATGGACCACTAAATTAAACGAAACTTAATTTTAATTAATTTTCATTTAATTAAATGAAACTTCTACTTTTAGCTTTTTAAGGCATTCTTTACATTAATTTCTATAGTGGTTGGACAAATTTACCTTCCCATCAGCATTATAACAATGTTCCTCTTTACTGCGGCCTCTCCAGTATCTGTTATTATTTGATTTCTGGATGATAGCTATTCTTTCTATCGTAAGATAGAATCTCAGTGTTGTTTTAATTTGTATTTCTCTAATGGCCAGCAGTGTTAAGCATTTCTTTATGTACTTATTGACCCATTTTGCTTCTGTGAAGTGTTTGTTCATTTTACCTGCCCATTTATCATCGAGTTTTTTATTTTAAAGAGTTTAATTTTTTTTCTATTTCTTTACATATTCTAGATATGAGTCTTCTGTCTATGGAATAGCTGGAAAAGAAATCCCCATCATATACATTGTCTTTTCACTTTATTGCTTCTTTTGTGATCCTGAAGCCTTTTTTAAACCTTTTTAAATTTGATGTGATTACACTGGTTAATTCTAGGAAACTATTTCCCGTGTTCCTAGGGTTCTGTTCAGAAACTTCTTGCCTATACCTATCACATGGAGAGTTTCAAGAGTTTTCTTTCCCTGTCTTGTCTTCCAGCAAGTTAAGAGTGTCTAGCTCAATATTTAGTTCTGTGAACCAGTGGTTCTCAACCTTTCTAATGCCGTGACAGCACAATACAGTTCCTCATGTTGCGGTGACCCCAAACCAAAAAATAATTTGGGTGGCTACTTCAAAACTGTAATTTTGCTACAGTTATGATTTGGAATGGCTTTAGGCGACCCCTGTGAATTGGTCATTCGACCCCTGCTGGGATCGCAACCCACAGGTTAAGAACCGCTGGTAAGAGCTACAGGTCTAGCTACTTGGAAGGTCTGTTTCCTGTTTCGTTTTGTTTTGTTTTGTTTTGTTTTCAGATGGGAACTGAATTTAGAACCTTGCACTTACCAGGCAGGCACTGTGCTGCTGAGCTATCTCCCTAGTCTTGGTATTTGGAGTTTTCTTTTCATTCTCTATTCTGTTCCATTAATCCTCATATACTATTTTTATGTGTACCCATACAATGATGAGGTTATTTTCGTAGTACCTCTGTAATATAACTTCAGGGCTGAGACTGTGCTGCCTTTTACTTTGCTCATTTTGTGCGAGATTGCTTTTGATAAATAGGGTCTCTTTTGTGAAGAATGCCTTTGGAATTTGTATCTGTTAGATTATGTATATACTAATTTTATAAGTAAATCTATTTTTGCTATACTGATTCTCTCAGTTCTGGGGGAACACCTGTTCATTTTCTGATGTTTACTATAGTTTTCATTGCAGAGGTCTTCAACTAGGTATCTTAGATTAATTCCATGATATTTAATTTTTCTTTGTGCCTTATGAGTGGTGCTTATTTTTCAATTTCTTTCTCAGTGAGTTCATTATTGTGTAGGAACATTACTGATTCTTGTGTTTTCATTTTTTTATCTTTCTATATTATTGATTTTGGTTATTAATTTTAAGTCCTTCAGAGGACTTTTTGAGATTTTTTTTTTTTTTTTGGCAGGAGCAGGGGTTCAAGCTCACAACCTTGCACTTGCCCAGCAGGCACTTGTGCCACGGAGCTATCTCCCCAGCCCTGAGAATCTTTTATGTATAGGATCACATCATGATAATTTTATTTCTTTTCCCACATATATGTCCCTTTTATTTATTTATTTTTTGTTAAGTTGCTCTTGCTAATTTTTAAAGCATTATACTGAACAAGAGTGGTGGTAGTGAACATTCTTGTCTGTTTCCTGATTTCAGAAGAAAAATTTTCAGTGTTTCCCAATTTAACACGATGTTGGCAGATATATCATAAATGGTTTTTATCAAATCGAGATAAAAAATATTCTGTACTTATTTTTTCAGTGTTTTATCATGAAAGGATGGTGGATTTTCTCAAAGGATTTTTTTTTATCTATTGAGATAGTCATATGTTTTGTCTTCTGTTTATGTGGCATTTATTGATTTGTCTGTTTTGAGCAATCCTTGTATTCTTAAAATGAAACCTCCTTGATCATGCTGCATGATCTTTTTATTTCATGCATTATGTTTCCCAGTATCTTGTTGAGGATTTTTACACCCATATTTATTTATTTATTAGTTAGGTTCTTGTTGGGTTTTAATATCAAGGTTTGGTAGTTTCTAGGAATAAGTCTGAGAGTACTTCTTTCCTCCCAATTATATTAAAGACCTTGTCAAGTGTTGGTATTAGAATTCTCTGACAATTTTTTAAATAATTTAGCACTACATTTGGACAGATTTGGGCTTTTCTTAGTTGATAGTTTATTATTTCTTATATTTCATTGCCTGTTATTGGATTATTCAGGATTTTTAAATCTTCTTGGTTCCATTTGACAATTTATGTCTATCTACAAATCTATCTTTTTCTTCTGAATTCTGCAATTTATTGACAGTTTGTGTGGTAGCTTTTAATCTTCATTTGAGCAGTGTCCATAGTAATCTTAACTTTTTAGTTTCTAACTGTACTGATTTCAGTCTTTTCTCTCATTTTTGTTATATTGGCTAAGTATTTGCATATTTTGTCTATTATTTTGAAGAACCAACTCTAAAATTTATTAATTCTTTGTGCTACTGTCTCAATTCCATTGATATCTGCTCTGATTTTTATGATTTCCTTTGTTGCAATTGTTTTGAATCAGATTGTTCTTGTTTTTCCAGGCATTTTTGATGTATTGCTATTTTATTTATTAGGGCTCACATTATTTTTTTGTAATGTGAGAACAGCTTTGAGTTTCTCTCTTAGGACTATTTTCATTGTATCCCATGAACTCTACTAGGTTGTATTGCTACTATTATTCAATTCAAGAAACTGTCGTTTCGTTGCTTGATTTCATCTGTAAACTGTTGTTTACTATGTATTATTTAATATCCATGAATTTGCATAATTTCTACATTTTATTTTATCATTGATTTCCAACTTCATGATGTTGTGGTCTAACAATATGCATGGTAGAATTTCAAGTCGTTTACATATATTTACAGCTGATTTATTAGCCATTAGGTGGTCTATTTTGGAGAAAGTTTCATGTGCTGCTGAAAATAATATATATACTATTCTTGTTGGGCAGAACACTCTGTAGCTACCTATTTGGTCTATTTTTTTGAAGGTTTTGTTTAACTCTGATATTTCTTTGTTGACTTTTTGTCTAGATGATCTATCTATTTTTATAATAGAGTATTGATATCCTTCATTACAATTGTCTTTATGTCTATTTATTATTTCATGCCAAATAGTGTTTATTTTATAAAGTTAAGAGCATTGTTGTTAGGTCTTATCGTTAACACTTTTTTTAACCAATATGTAATGACCTTTTCTCCCTCATTGGATCATTTTGGTCTAAAGTCTACTTTTCTGAATAGAAAATCACTGTGTTCGTTTGCTGAGTAGGGTCTAATATTTGTAGAATATGATTTACCATTCCTTTGAGTCACGGTCTATGAGTATAATTTAGTCTTGAGTTGAGTATGATTTCTGTGTGCAATATACTATTGGGTTTTGTTTCTTGACCCATAATTCCAGTCTATGTGTTTTGCCCAGAGAATTGAGACCATTTGCATTGATATTGATATATTCTTTCTTTTAAAGAGAATAAAATATAAAATGATACAGAATTTTAAAACAAGATGATAGGAAATTAACAGTGGTTATTATACTGCATATTATTATCTTCAGAGTAGTTACTCATATTACCAGATATAGGCAGGTAACATTGATCAAACAATATATCTGTTTTTTAGTGAACTAATAGAAACTATTAGTACTATCATCCTAGCTATATTGGTGGGGTTTTGTATACATATGCAAAAGGGAGAGACAGAAAGACAGAGAGAGGAAAAAAGACAGAGACAGAGACAGAGACAGAGACAAAGAGAGGCACAAAGAGGTTCTTTCCTTTTCTTTTCCCCCATCTCAGGTGTTCTTCCCTTTTTGGGCAGTTTCTTTCCCGTTCAAAAAGTCTACTGACATGTACTTGTCACTCTCTTTTCTCCTGTAATCAATTCTCTATCTTTATCTTCTACTTAATTATTCATCTTGCCAAATTTGTTCATTTTATTGGGTCTTTGGTTATTTTTATCTTTCTTGTCTTTCAGTGGTGTCCTTGAAATTTCTTTTGTATTGTTAGCTGGTGGTCATGACTTTCTTTATATGCTCTTTATTATGAAAGGATATTATTTCTCCATTTCTTTTGAAAAATAATTTGCCCAGGCTTGTCAGTCTGGATCGGAAACTTTTCTTTCAGGGTTGAAACACTTCAGTCCAAGTTCTCCCAGACTTTGACTCAACTCTGTGTTGCGAAGTGTTCTGTAGTTCTAATAGATTTTTCTTTACAAGTGATTTCTTGCTTTTCTCTAACTCCCTTTAAGATTTGCTCATAAGTTGAATTTCTGAGATTTTGACTATGATGTGTCACACAGAGGTACTTTTCTGATGATAGTTCTCTGGCATTCTACATTACATGCTACATTTAGCCACATATTAAATTTTTAACCTCATTTGGAGTGTTTTCAACTACTATTTGAGTAAGCATTTATACTATCTTATAATTTTCAACTAATTGCAATTAATTTTAGATTAGGATGTTTTGTATCACCTAGAGGCTATTGTATTCAGGATTCCTTTCTCTTGATCTCAAAATTCCCAAAGACTTTCAGCCAATCCATAGCACAAACCATCTGGAGTCCAATGACCAATGCTGCCCTTTTTTCCAGCAGAAACCTCCTCAGCCTGGTCTTTGCAGGCAGGCCTTCTGTCAGTCTTCGGGCCTGAGCTCTGACCAGAACTGCCCAAGCTGGACAGCTGAAGCCATTCTAGTGCTTTCTTTTTAGCCAACATCTCTGAACCTTTCCTATCTCTTCCCGTAAGCCATTCCCAAAAGCTTATAATCCACATTGTCAGGCATACTCACAGCAAGGACCCCACTTCTCTACTACCAAATTCTGACTTAGTTACTTTTTATTCGTTGCTGGGACAAATACCCGACACTCAAGATGAAGGAAGGAAAGGTTTATTATCTCACAGTTCGTAGAGGTTTCAGTCCATATTCAGCTGGCCCAAGGCTGAGTGGAGCAGGGCGGAGAGGATCCAGTTCATGGCGATGGCACAGCAGAAAAATGGTGACAGAGGCAGCCAACTGAGCAGGACAGCAGAGCAACAGCTACAGCTTTAGTCTGTCTCTCTGTCACTCTTTATATTACATTCAGGCTCTCCACCTTAGGATATCCACCCTATACCACACCCATAGTTTCAGCCTTACTCAGATCAATAATCCCATCAGTACTGCAACAAAATCCCAGGGATCATGAATCAAGTCTCAATCTATAGAAGCCACACCCCATGATTGCATGAGGCTTTGGGGGGACAACTAGACTTACGCCATAATAGCTATGTATACAACTACCTTCTCTTAGATCAAAGCAAAGAAATCTATTGTACTAGCCGGGCATGGTGGCACACGCCTGTAATCCCAGCACTCGGGAGGCTGAGGCAGAAGGATCTGTGAGAGTTCGAGACCAGCCTGGGCTACAAAGTGAGCTCAAGGTCAGCCTGAAATGCATAGTGGGACTCTGTCTCAAAAAAAAAAAAAAAAAAAAAGAAATCTATTGTACCAATAATCATTAGAAAAATATATCGTGTTTACACCCTGTACCCTGTATAACTATAACGAGGACAACAATATGCATTGTGTCGATTATTGTGAATGTTCTACTAACATGTTTTGAAACTATCACATTGTAATTTCTTATTAAAAGTAGTAATAATAAAATAAAAGTATGCCATTTTTACCACTTAAAGAAAAAGAAATAATCTCTAAAGCAAAAAGAGAAACCTCTGAATTAACTGCATCTGAAGGACAGAAACATCTGCAGATAGGTATCGAGGAAAATCAGATCAGAGATATTTCCTGAAACACACAAATGAAAAAGAAATCTCTGAATGAATCACATCTGAAGTGCAGAAACAACTGCAAATAGGTATAGAGAAAATCTAATCAGAAATAATATCTGAAGTAAAAAAGAACTCTCTGCATTAATAACATCTGAAAAAATGAAGAGACAACGGCAGAATGGCAGAAAGGAAATCAGATCAAAAATAATTTCTGAAATAAAAAAGAAAAGATAACCATAATGAAAGAATGAATAACTGCTTCTGAAGAAGACACTGTGAAAAAAAATTGGAGGAGAGTATAAAACTTTGGACTCCTTGAATGAGCAGTATAGGAAAGAAATAGACTGCATGAAGCAGATTCAAAAAGACACACAGAAACTTAAAACCTCAGTGACCAGCTGGCAATGCCATCTGAAAGAAAATGAAGACAGAGTTTCACATCTTGTTGACGCTGTCACACCTAGAGAAAAGGTAAGAAAGGATTTCTGTAAGCAAAAAATCATTCAAGATCTGTAAGGTAAGGCAAAGATGATTAAAGTGAGATTAATTGGCATCAATGGGAAAGCAGGAGATGTCAAATGAGATAAAGAAGGCCACTACATACTGATTAGGGGAAAAATTCAAGAGGAAGAGATAACACTCATAAATATGTATGCACCCAACAGGGGAGCACCAGGCTATACAAGATAAATCTTAATGGATATAAAAACTCTAATATCTAGTACAACAGTCCTTATAGGAGAACTTAACACTTCCTTATCACAAAAATATAGGTCAAGCAGACAAAAAGCAAAGAAATAACAAAACTGAAACAGTATTTGAAACAAATGGACTTAGTGAATATATACAGAGTGTTCCACTGAGTCACTACTGAATACACATTTTTTCAGCTGCTCACGGGACATTTTCTAAAATACAAACATATTAGTCCATACATCATGCCTATAGACAGAAATTATGCATATTACCTGACCACAGTGCATGAAACTGGAAGTAACATAAGAAATCACAAGAACCCTATAAACGCATTGAAATAAAACAACACTCTCTTCATCAACCAAAGGGTTACAAATGAAACTAAACAAAAATTAAACAATATGTAAATTTAATGAAATTTCAAACACAACACATCGGAATTTATGGGATGTAACGAAAGCAGCTCTTAGAGGGAAATTTATAGCTCTGTACTCACACATTAAGAAAACTGAATGGAAACAGATAAATACTCTAATGCTGCACCTTGATCATCTAGAAAAGGAAGAGCAAACTAAGCCCAAAGCCCAAAGATAGCAGGAAATTATAAAGATTAGAGCCAAAATTAATTCAATTAAGATGAAGAAAACAATATAAAGAATTAATGAATTAAAAGTTGGTTGTTTGAAAAATTAAACAAAATTGATGAACCCCTAGCTAACCTTATCCAAAAGAGGAAAGAAAAATCCACATTCAAGCAATAAGGAATGACAACGGCAAACTCTTCTCTACAGACCCGGTGGATTTTCAGAAGATCATTAATCACTACTTTGAAAAGCTTTACTCTCACAGAATGAAATGAACAGATTCATCTGAAGACACAGATGAAATGAACTGATTCCTGCAAAGGTACAAAAAAACTAAAACAGAATCAAGAAGATATAAAAATACTCAATAACCAATGAAATACAAAATCTAATTAAAAAAAAAAAACCTACTGACAAGTTCCAGGCCTTGATGGATTCACCGCTGAATTCTACAATAAATTTATAGAAGTTACAATCCCAATACTCCCCAAGTTCTTCAAAGAAATTCAAAAGGAAACAATCCTCCCAAAGTCATTCCTGGAAGCAAGTATTATATTGATACCCAAACCAGAGAAGGATGCAACCAAAAAAGAGAACTACAGGACAATCTCATGAACGTAGATGCAAAAATCCTCAGTAAAATCCTTGCAAATAGAATACAGCAAATGATGAGGAAGATAATATACTGTGACCAGATAGGATTCATCCCAGAGATGGTAGGATAGTTGAATATATGCAAACTTATAAATGCTATAGACAATATCAATAGAGCCAAATCTAAGAACCACATGATCATCTCAACTGATGTCGAAAAGGCTTTTGACAAAGTCCAAAACTCATTCATGTTCAAAGTCCTACAGAAAATTGGACCAGATGGACTCTACCTCAGTCAGATACCAGCTATCTATGACAATCCAATGGCTAGCATGATTCTAAAAGGGAAAAAAATGAAATTTTTATTCTCAGCACTGGTACAAGACAGGGATGCCCTCTATCACCACTGCTGTTCAATATAGTTCTGGAATCATTAGCTAAAGCCATTAGACTAGAGAGAAAAATAAAAGAAATAAGAATAGGTAATGAAGAAGTTAAACTATTATTATTTGCAGATGACATGATAGTCTAATTGGAAGACTCACAAAACACCAAAAAGCTACTAGAATTAATATGTAAATTCAGTAGAATACAGGATACAAAGTCAAAACACAAAAGTCAATAGCATTCCTCTATACAAATAAAAACCATGCTGAGAAGGAAATTAAAGAAACAGTATGTGTCACAAGCACCACAAAAAAATGAAATATCTAGGAATCAGCCTAACTAAAGAAGTAAAAGATCTTTTCAAAGAAAACTAAAGTACTTTGAAAAAAAGAGATCATACAGGATTTCAGAAAATGGAAAGACATTCCCTGCTCCTGGATAGGAAGAACCAATACTGTGAAGATGGCCATACTTCCTAAATTGTGATACAGATTTAGTGGAATCCCTATCCTACCAGCAACATACCTCACAGATGTGAGAAAGTCATTCGTAACATTTATTTGGAACCGGAAAAGACCTAGAATAGCAAAGACAATCCTGGGTAGCAAAGATAACACAAGAGGCATTACATTTCCTGACCTAAATATATACTACAAAGCCACAGTGATAAAATTAGCATGGTATTAGCTAAAAAGTACATGTGAGGATCAATAGAATAGACTGGAAGATGCAGAAGCAAATTCAGACACACTCAGCCACCTTATCTTTGACAAAGGGGCCAAACATGTTTACTGGAAGAAAAATAAACTCTTTAACAAATGATGCTGGAAAAACCGGCTCTCTACTTGCCGAAAACTAAAACTTTATCAAGGTCTATCACCATGCAGTAAACTAAACTCAAAAGGGATTAAAGATCTAAATATTTAGAGAAACACTAAATGTTGTATAAGAGAAAGTAGAAGGAAATCTTGAAGACATCAGGATACGCACACAGTTCATGGACAAAAATCAAAATGCAGAGCCGGGCGTGGTGGCTCACGCCTGTAATCCCAGCACTCGGGAGGCTGAGGCAGGAGGATTGGTGTGAGCTCGAGACCAACCTGGGCTACAAAAGTGAGCTCAAGGCCAGCCTCAACTGCATAGGGAGACCCTGTCTCAAAAAGACCAAAAAAAAAAAAAAAATGCACATTCAACATTTGAAAGAATCAACAAGCGGAACCTCCTCTTGCTGAGAAGTCTTTGCGCATCAAAAGAAATTACCAACAGAGAGAAAAGACAACCCACAAATACTGAAAAAAAATTAACTAGTAATTATTCAGACAAAGGTCTTAGACAACATCTCACCCCAGAAGGAATGGCTATCATAAAAAAAAAAAAAAAAAATCAACCAACAACAAAAGTTGGAGAGGCTATTGGGAAAAAAGAGTCCTTCTCTACTGCTGGTGGAATGTAAACTCGTTCAACCATTATGGAAATCAGTGTGGAGACTTCCTTAAAAAACTAAGACTGGAAGTCCCATTCAATCCAGTTACCCCTACTGGGAATTTTCCCAGAAGAACTGAAAATATCATACAATAGTGTTATCTGTGCACCTAGTTTGTAGCATTATAATTTGTAATAGCCAAGTCTTAGAAACAACCAAAATACCCATCATCTGAAGAATGGTCGAAAAGATGTGATGCCTTTATACAATGGAATATTACTCAGCTATAAGGAAGGATAAACTAGAAGACTTCATATATAAGTGGATGTATCTTGAAGATGTACTCATAAATGAAATGAACCAGACATACATGTGTATTGTATACTCTCCATTGTGTAAGAACACAAAAGAGGAAATAAAAATGAAAAGGCATAACTCAGCTGAATGGAAATCAAGAACTTAAGGATTAAACAATGAAGAGACAGTGAGCAGAAAAGCTAGGAAAGTTGGCAGGGGCAAAACCATGCACTTATGTACACAGGATGAATTAGACAATGGTGGTAAGAATCTTGAACAGGTTTTTGACACACAGAGTAGCAATGTGTAAAGCTAAAACCTTGCTTGGAATGCTTATCATCCTCGTCTTCTGGATGTGTGTTGCTTCTAAGGTAATTTCAATCATTGCTATACTTTCAAGTAAATGTTTCTTTTAAAAGAAAACAAAAAAGGGTTGTTGTATGTTGGGAGCTAGCAGGAAGCCAGGAAATTTGATCAAGTGTGTAGGTGGGACTGGGCTTTCCTTCCTGGGGCAAAAAGCTACCCCAGTGCTGAGAAAAACAACCTGCCTGGTTCAATATAGAAATAAGGACAAAGCATCTTTAGTAGAGAACAATAGAGCCCAAGGACACCTGCAGGGAGTTCTGGTTGTCTCCTCCCCTGCTTGGAATATTTTCAATTTCCCCATAGCAGTTACGCAATTTCCTTATCCTGTCCTTGAATACTGAATAAAAGGAATATCCTTTTGAGGATCTAGGTTCACTTAGAGAGAGACAAGTCTCGGTGAGTCCTCTGAGCTACCTTCATCAGGTCTTCTCGTCGTTTCTTTCAGCACAGACCCCAGAACAACACAACAAAGGGTAATTAAAGAGAAAACGAGACAAGGAAAAATGCCATGGGATTGACCTACTATGATTTTGTATATGCTTAGATTTCTAAATTTCAGTGTAAAAAAAAAGTGTAAGTTTTTTATCACATTCTATAGGGATTTATTGGAATATCAATGATTGACGGAAAATACTCCATGTTAAGTCTAAGGCATTTAACACTCAGAAAGACAGTGATAATAATCTCAAGTACCTATGTTATAGAGTAATAGTAACACTATGCTTCTCTTCTGAAGGATTAAGGCCCTATGCTTGCAGAACATAAAATTAGAGAAAAAGAAAATCTACAAGGATAGCCAAAATTTTGTCCCTAGCCCTTCAAGGTCTGTGAGGAATCTGGACATAAGAGAACCTGTACTGTAATATCCTATAACTCAGTGGAGTCCCAAATTTTCTGTTCAAGGAGATTATGGGACCACAGAGGAAAGGGATCAATGATGTATAGTGTGCTTAAGGAGAGTCACCTAGAGCAAAAACATTCTCTCAGGCTTTCACAGAGAGCAAATTGGTCAAGCAATGGCCATGACTCGTCTAGATGGCTGACACTGACAAAATTTCTACAAATGTTCTACAAAGTTTAAAGTAAATCCTGAGGGGATTTGATTGATCTTATCAGATATGAAAATTACACGTTTTGTTATATAGGCCTTGTTTAACTTGTACTTAACCACCCAGCAGAAAAGTTTAACCATGAAGCATGAAAAGCAAATCCAGATTAGTGTGCTGAGCTGCAAAATGCTCAACAGCTTCTGATATTGCCAAATCAGGTGATAATCCACTACTATTATGGAATATTGGACTATGTATACAACTACTTTCTCTTAGTTCAGTGAGAAGAAATATTTGTACTAATAGTGTTTAGAAAAGTTATCATGTCTGCATCTTTTACTCTGAACAACTACCATGAAGACAACAAAATGCTTTGTATCAATTATTGTGGCTGTCCTACTAACATGTCATGAGACTGTGTCAATGTTATTTCTTATTAAAAATAAAAAAAGAAAAAATCTATAAGAGTTTAAGTTGTCTTTGAGAAATAAAATGAGAAACTAACTTAAAAAAATAAAGATACTAGTCTTGTTTTATTTTTAAGCTGAAAAGCAAGAATAAACCACTACATTTTAATGACCTGGTAGGAAATCAAAATATTGGCATCTCAAGGAAACGTTCTAATAGCAATAGCTATGACACCTTGGCAATAGTAATAAAATTGGCATCATTATAGAAATAAAAATAAATATCCAATACTTAAGGATCCATAAAGTGTCACCTTTGTTCATGCAAAACCACAAAATATGTCCACTTGACTTTGACCTGGGCAAGCAACCACAGAAACTAAGATTTGTTAACTTTAAAAGTCCCCTACATGCCGGGTGTGGTGGCGCACTCCTGTAATCCCAGCACTTGGGAGGCTGAGGCAGGAGGATCGGTGCGAGTTTGAACCAGCCTGGGCAACAAAAGTGAGCCCAAGGCCAGCCTGAAGTGCATAGTCTTTTCTCAAAAAGACAAAAAAAAAAAAAAAAAAAAAAAAAAAAAAAAAAAAAAAAAAAAAAAAAAAAAAAAAAGTTCCCTACAGACCAAGCAGCCTTGCCAAGATTAGCTCTTCCTCAGCTGTTCGAGTCGGGGATCACCCTCCCTAAAAAATTCTATAAAGTTTCCTATCCCGCCTTTATTCACTGCTGTCTTAGTTCAGTAGACAGCCAGCCTGCTTGATGCCCCCAATAAATCTTCTACTCACATCAGAATACCTGGTCTGCTTGGTTGTGTGGGTTCATACCTAATACAATTGGAACTTTTATGTACAGAAGTATCATTCATTACTTCCTTGACAAGTTTAGTATACAAAGGCAACAACGTTGAGTGAATAGTAATGGATTTAAATTAATAATGACTCATTTTATGAATAATAAAAATACACAATGAGTCACAACACAATATAAAGTCTAAGTCACAATTTTGAAGTAAAAACTCATGGGAATTATAAATTGGAATTGAATGGTTTCTCCACCTCTGATTAGGATTAAAAATGGTAAAATAAAATTATTTTAAACTTAATTTTTTCAGTACTGGGGATTGAACTTGGGACCTTGAGCTTGCAAGGCAGGTAATTATGCCACTGTGTTAAATTCCCAGGCCTAGATTGTGATGTTTGATTAGTCCATGTTGGAGATTTTAAATAGAATTTTGTTTAAAAGGCAAGGTTGTCAATGTAGTTATTCTTTCCTGTCAATTTTGCAACTGAGTACTCTTACCTTCCACTAGATAACCATGCTGCTTTTCTACACTCTGTAGAAAAATATACTCCAAGGACATTAGCCTTATCTTTGGGATCCTTTAGAGCCAGTTAATAATACTCTTTCCTTTTGAGTCCTGGGACTCAAAACTGATTAAAATTTAAAATACAGGAAATAGAGGGAGATTTAAATAACAGATTTATTACTGAAGAAGCAGATTAGGGAACAGAGCATTAAACCTACCTTCAAAGGGTTCTGGACACCTTGTCCCTGATTAGACAGACACACATACCCAGGGATATATGGACATGCAGGCTCTGTTCAGCTCATCTGAGTACATACAAGCAAAGAAAACAAAAGTGAGTGAGATGTCTCCTAAAAGCAGAAGAGTTAAGATTACTCTCCTCCACCTGTACCTGAGAAGGAAGCAGTGAAGAGTCAGAGAAAGAGGCAGCATCCCTGTGCTCACAGAAACACTCCATGCAGGAACATGAGAAGTACAACAGCACCTGAGCCCAAAAGTTAGCAATGAAGCAAGGAATCAATGACAGTATGTGTCTTCCAGCTTCATGCTCAGCATTGGATTTTATTTATTACAATTATATGTCTTTCTGGGCAAATGCTGCATACAAATAATATGCATTCTATTTTTTATAAAATAGCTAATGTTCTTCTCATCTTAGTATTCTATAGCCACTATAATGGCATATAATACTGTCTTCACTATGAAGAATTTTAATCTCATGTTAGTGATGGCTAGATAAATGGCTAGAGATAGAATGGAGCTATGTGCACTTAGATATATAGTTACACTCAGAAAGAGAGAAAGGAGATGAACAAAAAAACAGATTTAAGAAAATATTGCATTTGAAAATATTGACTTTCATCTAATCTGTTGTATTATTGCATAAAGAATTGTACTCTCCATATAATAACAAAAATAGTTACTAATTAATAACTGTCACTAAGTAATTGTGTATCTGAATCATACCAGTTATCTATCCTCCTTAAATTACTTTGTGTATTGCAGTATTGAGCCCGGGATATAGGAAGAGGACTTGTGTACCCTTTGTTAACTGCTATTTCCCCCTCTCATCCTGCCAGACATTTTGATTATGTCATCACTATGAATAACGAGGTTTACATGGTACTGATAGCACAAGGATTTGAGATCTTTGCACTTGTAAAAAGTAAAATTGTTATCATTAAATATTTGGAAGAAACTGAAGCTAACTGTGAATAATTATTATTGTGATAGACAACATATTTTTATCTTAACAGTTTTAGGAAATGCAAAATGAGCTATATAATCTTTAATTATGTAGACAATTTTAAGGTATGCAAAATTAAATTGTAAATGATTATTCAGTAGCATATCAAATATTGATGGTGAAAACTTTATTTCATCATTGTTCACAGTTGCCTAACCGATTTCAATTCAAATTGATGTTAAAATAATGGCCTGGACTTGTAGTTTGCATTGCATTCTTCTGTGACCAAAGATCATATTGTCATCCAAAGGATAGATAACAGGAATAGAACACTGCCACTTCCTGTCCTCTCCCTTAATACAGCTTTTTTTTTTTTCTTTTTTAGAAGCATTAACAGCTTTTCTCTATTCTCTTTCATGTAAATTCATCATCCAAGTGGAAACTGCTGACCAGGAGAGCATTAGAAATTTAATTTTGGCAAAGGAACAGCAGATCCATCCCAATTACGGATAAATTATATCTTCTCTTCAAACTGTTTTCACCTCTGGCTTCCCTTAGTCTACAATGGAACAGTTTAGCAAATGTTAGGCTGTTTGTCTATTTTCCAAACTGTTTCACATACGTTAGGGAAATTGTCAAGGAAGTCACAAGTCACCCCTAACTTCGAATGAGACATGGATGGAGGGGGATGCAAAGGGAGCCAGGAAAAGGTAAAGAGAGCACACATGGGCTTTCAAGGAGAATAATAAAACAGAAAGCTTCTTAGTCATCTCTCCATTGGTGAGACAAAAATATCTGACTTACACAGCTTACAAAACAAAGTTCTGTTCTTTTGTGAGGAGTTTCAGACTCCAGCCAGCTGCCTGCTTTGTTCCCTTGTGCTGAGGCAGAGCACTGTGGAGGAAGGCATGGCAGAGAGAAGCCGCTCACACTGTGCTCCCTGAGACACCTACAGAGCAGGGAGAGCCCAAGAAAAAGGGCCACGGGCCAGGCACACCCATCACACCCCCCCAGCTCAACCACCTGCTCCATCTCACTAGGCCTCTATGAGCAAAAAACTCATCATCACTATGGGAAACTAGAACTACTCACTTCACCAAGCCATCCCCTTGCAGCCAGACTTTAACACCAGGAGCCTTCAGGAGGGCAGGGGTTTGGAATGACAACTATAATAAAGAGGGAAGAGAAACTAAAAGGGAAATGTAGTTACTACTGCAATTTCATTGAAATGCCTTTTCAAAAGGGAAGCAAGTAAAGTGTACAGTATTGTATTAGTAAGGGAAAAAATTAAAAGGTTTTAAATCAAACAGAGCTAGACAAAAGTGAATAGGCTGTTCCAGATTTCTTCATCATCAATGCCTTGTCTCCTCCACTGTAAATAGTAGTCGTGTGATGCAGTAAAGAGAAATGCCATTATTTATATAATGCCAGAAATGCCAGAATTGCTTTGTAAGTGTTTCCTGTTGTTCCTGCTATGTTATAGTTTTTATCATCAGTATAGAACGTGACAGGATCCCATTTGTTTTTCAGTTAAACAGTGAAATTATGAACCATTTTTATTTCTTGGTCATTTTTCCTTGTCTTTATCTTTCTCTTTTCAGATATTTCTGATAATTTAATGATAGAGAGAAATATTATTGAACTAGCATAATATGATAGTGTAGACCCAGATTTATTCCACATCATAGGTGTAAATATTTTTCCTAGCTTTTCTCAAAAGTAAAAAGCATATCAGTAATAGGAGCCCCTATACACTCTTGTGAGATCTTTGTTACGTCCAGTATGTCTAATGCATACTCTGTTAGCTAAAACCAGACAACTTGTCCAGAGATGATGCAGACCTCCAGGCCCAGAACTCAGGAGGCTGAGGTGATAGAATTGCTTCTGTTGGGAGGCAGATTGGGTGACAGAGTGAGTTCAAGTAAAGCCTGGACTACATCAGAAGACCCTGTCTTTAAAAACATCAACAATCATAATGATGGTAATAAGAGTAGCAAAATTTTAAAATCAAAACCAAATAACTTGTCATCAACATAAGGGAAAAGTTCCATTTTCACTGTACACAAAATCCCTTCCCATGTCTCAAGAGAAAGCAGATCAGCTAAATTACTGGTGTGCTACATGATTATGTTTATCAAAACAACAGATATATCTAACTCAAAAAAATTTAGTCTTGCATTTTGCTGTTTATAGTTCTCTGTACTGAAGGTCATTATTGAGTTTCATGCCTCAACTACTGTAAATTAATAAGACTGTTCTCTTCTGGGGTTGAAAATATAAAGTAATCTAATGAAGGAAAGATTGCTCTTTCGTCTGAAAGATTTTACTCAATGAAAAAAAAATTTGTTCTTATTCTCCATTTTCTTGGCTTACACTGAAATAATCCATGGCAACCATTTTCAAGCTACCTAAATAAAGATGCTCCAAGGAAGTCCTACTACATATATAATCTCTTCCCAGAACTGCATTTCCTTCCATAATTATGCCTGAAAACAGATCTTGCACCACAGGTATAACTCATAAAACATAAGCTAAAATATAGGATCCAAACTTTAAAAGGTCTAAAATATTTCTGCCTCAACAGTCTATAGTCCAATTACTCCCCTATAAATAGCTGTATCCATATGTTCATTTCAGAAAAACATGTAAGAGCACCACGTGTCTCTGCTCAGAACATCTTGGCAATTATTTACTTCAAAGCAAAAGAAAATAAATTTAATTGAGTTGACTAGGAAAATTTCTCCATTAATGAATGCAAAGAATATGATGGAGTTCTTTGTAATACTCATTTCACACTCAATTTACATGTTTACTAATGATTTCTGAGGCAGGAGGCATCTCAAAAGTTTGAGGTCAGCCTGACCTACATAAACAGTTCAAGGTGACATAACAAGACGGTCTTACATAGCAAGACCCTCTTTCAAACTAACAAAGCAAACAAACAAATCTAATGATGTCACTAACAATAAGTGGCTCTCCAGAAAAGAACAATCTTCTTATAATATATTTTCCAACTCAGCGAGTACTGAAGCCTGTTGACACCTCAGAAGTGAAAACATTTCTTTAAAAACTAGAGTTTGAAGGGATAGAAAGCAAAGCCCTTTAGAAGCAGCAGTAAAAGACAATCTTAATCACAGACATAATTATTTAGGAGGCCCCTAAAGATTGACACTGCAACCAGCAAAAATAGGACTGCGTGAACACAGGGAGAGAAAGCAGAGTGCAGGTGATACATAATTCAGAGCAGTGTTCCATTCAGAAAAGCAATTTGGACTCCAAGCCGACTGACAGTGATGGAAAGTCATTATCAATGGATGGCCATTTCTTGGGCTGTGTCTGATTACTAGTGTAAGAAAGCTAGGGCAGGCTAGGCCTTGGTAGCTTATGTCTCTGTCCCATCAGAAGTTACTTAGTTAATCCAAGACTGCTCAAACATATATGGATTCTTCTCATTTCAGTTACATATACTGACAGAAAACAAGGCAGAATTTAACCATCTTTTTCATTGAAATTTTTTTTTAAATGTAGCTGATTTAAAAAATTATTATGATACATACAGGAGCTCAATTTTACCTAGACAATAAGAAATTCTTCATCTATAAGTGGATTTTTAAGCAAGAGGAAAAGCTTTCATCAAATTTTGAGTAAACTGCTATTTAATTCTATGTGAAAAACAGTTAATGGAAAAAAGATTAACTAAGCATTCTCCAACTCTCCAGCATCAGAGATTGCTAACAACTTGTCCTAGCTTTATTTAGGCTGATACAAAATTCTGGTATGTGTATGGCATTATTTTAAGTTAAATTCTTCATAATATATATATGTCTACCTTGAAAAAGACAAATCCCCCATGTTACCCAGGAAGTTTCCTCCAAGTGCTTGATGTCTTCATGTTTCACAAAAATAATGTAAGAGGAGAGAATTTTAAATGAGTTAATTAGGGAATGAAATGATTTGAGTATCTTTTTCAAACCTATTATAGAATGTGAGGCTTTATTTGATGAAACCTGTGAAAACATGCATGGAATTTACTTCCTACTTAATCAGCAGTACCCTTTAGCATTTCAAAGGCTCAAAGTTGAAATAAATTGTAAGCTGTCTTATTTCGCACTCTTGTCTTTTCTTACTGTATAAGCCCTGAAATTCTTCAAGAAGAAAATTCCAATTAGGTTTTTAAAAACAATATTGTAGCCGGGCGTGGTGTCTCACGCCTGTAATCCCAGCACTCGGGAGGCTGCGGCAGGAGGATCAGTGCAAGTTCGAGACCAGCCTGGGCTACAAAAGTGAGCTCAAGGCTAGCCTGAACTGCATAGCGAGACCCTGTCTCAAAAAGACAAAAATAAATAAATAAATAAATAAATAATAAAATAAAAACAATATTGTGAAACTTTTAAAAATATAGAGAAAAAGAACTGGTTGATAAGTAAGCAAACATTCAAAAATATGCATATCCAAAACTGAAAAGTTAGGGCACTGGGGAGATAGCTCAGGGGCAGGCAAGTGCAAGGTTCTGAGTTTGATCCCTGGTTCCAAAAAAAGAAAGAAAGAAAGAAAGAAAGAAAGAAAGAAAGAAAGAAAGAAAGAAAGAAAGAAAGAAAGGAAGGAAGAAAGAAAGAAAACCAAAAATGAAAAGTTATGGATTTAAGCTATTGATTTCTTTTCCAAGATTATCTGGTTGAAGAGATTCCTACCTAAAGACAATAAAAGACACTTACTTTGGCATGACATTTGGAAAATACTACTAAAGTGGTACAATTTATATCACATAGAGTTACAACTACACTATTGGTTTTAAATTGAAAGATGAATCAGAGTTCCAACTCCTCCATACTGAGTTCAATATCACTAATAGAGAGAAAAAGATTTTATAAGCTGTGTGTCAAAATCACCTCAAACAATACCTGCCTTCATGTAATCAATAAATGTAAACCATTGTAATTCTTGGTAATATCATAATTATTAAAGTATTGTTTATCTTTTAGAAGAATGGCTTATTAGGTACTCTGAGCCATTTTTTTTTTCAATTGATCAAGTCCAATTTTAAACAAGATACAACAGCTATTTTAAGTGAATTATTTCCCATGAAATTGAAGACCCCCCACCTAAAAAATGACAAAAATTAAAGCAGGTTTGCCTATGCTCTTAGATAAAAGAATATAAATTTTTCACTCACCTAAACGTTTCTACTACATGCAAAAAAAAAAAAAAAAAAAAAACTTGACAGGAAGAAAAGATTAGTAATTTTTTTTTTTTTTTTGTCTTTGTTAGACAAGGTTTTCCTATGCAGTTCAGGCTGGCCTTGAGCTCACTTTTGTAGCCCAGGCTGGTCTCAAACTCGCACCAATCCTCTAGCCTCAGCCCCTCGAATGTTGGGATTACAGGCATGCACCACCAGATCAGTACTGTTAATGTAGTAAGATTTAAGATTATATTCTTCACTGCTGGAAACTGCTTACAAGGCTTTGGTCCTGCTTTTATTATTGTTTAATGTCAAATCATATTTCCTATAGCTTTTTAAAAAATTTCCCAAGAAAATTTATTTTAAAATAATTGTGTTAATATTGGTCTTTGCCAACTGGCAGAAGCATATGCAACTTTTCTGGAGAAAATGGTTTGCAACACAAACTTCAAATAATTCCCACAGATGAAGTTCGAACTATATCAACTCCAATCAAAAATTTCAAAACACAAAGGAAACAAAGAGTTATTAGTAAATATGTGCAGAAATAACAGCAAGAACAAACAGGCAAGCACTAAGAAAAACAATTATAAACAACTATCAGTTACATATTTGAAGAAACAAAGAGGAACTTAGACAACTTGGTCAGCCAGTAAGACACTGTAAAATATGATTTTTAAAGATAAACAATTTTTGAAATAGAACTGTACCAATAAATGTTTACAAGTCTACAAAGGAATAAAATTCAGCTGCAAAACTGTGGAAGAGACATTGTCCGGCAAGCAGTTTAGAGAGAGATAGGGGAAAAGAAGGAGTAATGATACAGGTAGAAAGAAAGAAGAAAAGGAAAGAAAGAAAGAAAAAAGGAAGAAAGAAAAGGGGGAGGGGAGCAAGAGAGAATGAGGGACAGTGAGACTAACAAAAGATAAACCAAAATATAGAAAAGAAAAAAGGAAGAAGGGAAGGGAAGAAAGCAGCTACCTGGGGAAGGAGCAGGGATTAACACAAAGACACGAGACACAAGAGACAGGAGACACGAGAAATGAAGACAAGACAGGATTCTGATCAAGTCTCGTTTATTGAAGAAGTGAACGGGGTTTAAGTAAAGGTAGCAGGGGAAACAGAATCTGTCTCAGCGGTTACCTTGTAACCAGAGGAGGTCTTAAGACATGTGATTCATGGGAAAATAGCAGGGGGTAGGAAATTAGAAACCTAACTAGAGGCTATCGCGAGATGAGGCTATCACAAGATGATGGCGTCATTACAAAATGGACGCCAGCAGTTTGGGCTCCCACACTAACCCATTTCCAAATGTTGACACTGAGAATACAGTAATAAGAATGAGAGACAATCAGTCATTGAAAGTAGATTACATAAAAAGCAAGACCAGATTAGTATGCTGAGCTGTAAAAGGCTCAAGTCAACAGCTTCCAACAATGCCAGTTCTACCAATAACCCACTACTATTATGGAATATTGAACTATGTAGACAATCACTTGCTGTTAGTTCAATGAGAAGCAATATTTGTACCAATAGTGTTTAGAAAAGTTGGAGCCAGGGAGTTAGCTTCATGGCACAAGTGCCTGACTGGCAGGTGCAAGGTTGTGAGTTCGAACCCTGGTCCTGCAAAAAAAAAAAGTTATCATGTCTGCATCTTGTACTCTGAACAACTACTATGAAGACAACAATGTGCATTGTATTAATGACTGTGGCTGTCCTACTCACATGGCAAAGCTTGGGCGGCTTCAGGGACGGTGGTTCAATCCCCGGCACCACATGCTGCACCAGCCCTGCCCTCGGGACAGGCTGAGCCGGCCATAAAAATGAGTGAATAAACAAACAAAGGTTCTGAAACAAGAAAAAAAAATAAAATAAAAAATTCTTTAAAAAAGAAAAGAAAGAAATATCACTACTCATTAAAAAATAGTAGATTACATTGTAACTCATAAGTTCTGGAAGGTGAAAAACACTAATCATCAGTTCTTGGACTATCAGTAAAGACAGAGTAAATAGAATATAACACAAAATGAAACATCATACTAAAACTGTGAAACAGGAAAGATAAAGATAATTATTAAGCCAGAGTAAAAACACACACTGAATATAAAGGAAAGGTAGTTGTATTAGTAGTCAAGTTCACAATGGTAACAAGAATAAATAGATGCCTAGAATATTCGATGTCTGAAATGTAATAGCTCTAAATTTGAGATTTTACATTCGTCCAAGGAGCATTCAGGAAGCCAGGTACAGCAGAGTACACCTTCTTTTCCGGGAGGCTAGCATGACACAATTAAAAGTTGCAGGCCAGCCTGAGCAGTGCAGCAAGACCCTGACACAAAAAGAAAGAAAGAAAATCAAGTGCTGAGGATGGAGTTAAATGGTAGAACACTTGCCTGGTATACAAGGACTGGGTTGAATCTCTAATGCACAAAAAGAAAGAGAGGACAAGAGGGAGAAAAGAAGAGAAGAAGATGGGGGGAGAGGGATAGAGAGAGAGGAAGAAGGGAAAGGAAAGAAGAGAAAAGAAACAGGAAAAGTTCAACAATGAGAACGGACAGGACATCGTCATGCTGAGAGTTAGCAAGAACATTGCAAAGGCTATACTTCAAGGAGAGGTTAATGACCCCTGACAGAGATGTGAGGTGAAGCAATAATGGGGACAAAGGCACTGGCAAATAGGTGAGCAGCTAAATGACCATTTGTGGTAAAATAATATTATTAGATATGTGCTGGTGATCAGAGGCTCAAAAGCCATTACTGTCACATAGAGTTAGGAATAGAGTGATGAGAGTTAAAATATTCCTATATTTGTGAACATTAGCTTGCTTGATTTAGCAAATAAAGATACATTTCTATTCATTATTCACTTAAAAATAAAATTTAGCTCTTTTCAGATTTTATATCCTAGCCCATATCAATTTTCCCAAAGGAGGAAAATATTGTCTATTTCACATATGCTTTGTTAAAATAATATAAAAATCAATTAATGTAATTTGCCCCATGCCTAGTTCAAGAAGAAAGCGTGACAATTTTTAAAATGCATCAAAAGGATCTAATAATATTGAACAGTGTCTCAGTTACTGTTGTAGCTGGGACAAATACCTTATACTCAAAATGAAGGAAAGGTTTATTTAGCTCATGCTTATGGGAGGTTTCAGTCCGAAGTCAGCTGGCTCCAAGACAGAGTGGCTCAAGGCAGAGAGCAACCTTTCATGGCAGCAGCAAAGAGCAAGAGCACACGGAGGAGGAGGAAGAGCAAAAATGGCCACTGAGAGCAAGTCTCTCTCCTCTTTATATTGCCTACAGGCCATCTGCCCCAGGCAGGGTGTAGCATTAACACCCATAATTCCAGCCTTGGACCTAGGATTAATCCTAAATTCTAGCACCCTGCCCCATGAACGCATGACAATTGGCAAAAAATTGACACAAACCATAACAAACAGCCATTAATGTAAACATCAAAATGGAAATAATTTGGAGTCGGTTCCAATCTAATCAAAATACTATGTAAATCCTTACCAAGCCTTTCACACAGTGACTTTTTTTTGTATTTTTTTGTTTTTTTATTACTTTTAATAAGAAATAACATTGAGACAGTTTCAAAACACGTTAGTAGGACAGCCACAATAATTGATGTGATGCATATTGTTGCCTTCCAGAAAGATTTTTTTCACCACCTCAACATTACACTAGTGAGTCTAAATACTAGAAAAAAGAAGTAAAGAATATTAAAAGTAATAACAATCTCAATGGAATAAAACAAATCACTCTCCTCAAGTTATATGTCTAGCTAATACACATAAAAACTATTTTTAAATTGTTAGTAATAAGAATGCCTCATACACATTTTTGTTTCATATGGTACTAAATGTTTATTTTATTAAATATATAGATACATATAGCCCCTAACCTTGGAATATATATACATATATACATATATATACATATATATATATATATATATATATATTTGTGGAATATATTATTAGAATACACATATTATTAAAGTCTACATATATTCTTTGATTTTGCATTTAAAGTAATTTATGCTGCCGGGTGTGGTGGCTCACGCCTGTAATCCCAGCACTCGGGAGGCTGAGGCAGGAGGATTGATGCGAGTTCGAGACCAGCCTGGGCTACAAAAGTGACCTCAGGACCAGCCTCAACTGCATAGCGAGGCCCTGTCTCAAAAAGACAAAAAAAAAAGTAATTTATGCTTTCATTTTACATTTAATTTTTGCCTATCACTTTGTTTATGAACAAGAAAATCATGTGTCTCTCATCACCTTACAAATTGCCCCAGACAAAGGATTTCTTGTTCCACACCTCAGAAAGTAAGTTATAAGACCCTTAAACTTATGTCTTCCATTTCCACTGCTTTTCATGGTAGATTAACAGTGACAGAAGTTAGTCCTAAACAATTGACAGTGATGAAGACAATCTGACCAAGATAATTCCCTAAGTCTTTTTGTCAGCAGCAGATGCTGAGGTGAGATTTGGGAAGCAGCAGATTTAAAAAAAAAAAAAAAAAGAAAAAAGAAAATGAAATTATGAGAAATATAAAAAATAAAAAAATACCCCCTGAATGGTAAGATTCAGAATAGTACATTCATATCAGCCTGAAACAAACCTTGAAATAAGTACTTACAAAATGAGTAAGAGCTGACAGGGACTATTTTTCATATGTTTTTAAGGCCTCCCCCCAGTTCGATTTGTGTATAAAGACACATATGAAAGTTACGTACACTTAAGGCATACATCATGATGTTGATATATTGAGATGTCAAAATAACTATACCAAGCTAATAAACATATACATTGCCACATAAAAAGAAACAAACCTTGCATAGCCTTAGTAACAACCCTACACAAAAAAAGTGTTTTGTGAACAGAAAAATTAGCCTTTCTTATAAGAAAGTTGAAGTATTGATTTTTAATTTCCCATTTTCTTCATGTGGAGTAATATGCTATATCTGAACATGAGCTGCCTCTGTGGGACTCCTTACACTCTGTCCATAATCTACAGTGAATCACTAGATTTTGAGTTTCAGAGAGAGGCAGGTTAAAAGTCAGACTTAACTGGAAGAATGGCATTTTTGAAATGCTTATTAGACTAGGCATTAAAAATGTATTCCAAAGCCTGCATTGTAAAGATTTTACTCATAATTTCAAGATAAAAAATGTTAAGCATGACTACATAAAAATGATAAGGTGATGATTTATGTATAGACTGGAGAAAGTAACAATTTTTTTGGTTAAACTGTTCTATCATCCACTATAAAATGGTTTTTCCTTTTTACTATTTGGCTCAATAAATCTTCTTGTCTTCTAATCTTTAAATGGCTGGCTCAAGCTGCAGAGCATGATTTCCTCACTGAAATTAAGTCTATGAAACAAACAAAATCCTGCATCAAGCACCAGACTTTTCTATCACCTGTAGATCTACTGTAAGAAGACTCGGCTGCCTCCTCACCAAAATAGATTTAAAAAATTTACATTAATGTTTCAAGTAGATATGACATTTTAAAGAATCCAAGTCTTTCAAACTCTTTAAAATATTTTGCACATACCACACCAAACTAGCCACCTTTTCAGTCAGGACAAGAGTAAGAAAAAAGGGTAAGTGGAGAAAATACCTAGAAAAGTTGTTATCATTTTTGTTAGTGAGTCTAATTTATGAATTTAAACATCAAACAGTGAATAGTAGCTATGAACAGCATATACTGATGTGAAAAAATTGAATTAAAATATTCTAATCCCTTCAAATTTTAAGGATAAATTTTTGGTACCTGGGAACTACCACAGCTATAGTCCAGAGGTACTGTGGAAAAAAGCACTTCCAGGATCAGGGGAGCAGGAGACAAAAATAACTGGTTGCTTAGCTGAGAGGAAGAAGAAGAGGCAAGAACCTGCAGAGGCCACATCTTCAGCAACACAGGTTTGAGAGTATCTACTTTTGGAAACAAGAATAAGTGTGAACTATCTACTCTGAACCCAATATACAAAAGAATCAAACTGGAAAACACCAAAAATAGGGTTGACTAAAGTACCTGCATGTTCAGAACACAATGGTCAGGGTTCAATGCCCTGCATGCCTTGCGGGCCCCACCGCCAGGGGCACTGAGATGGCAATTAAGATTGGCCGTGGTTGTATCTGTAATCCCAGTGCATGGGAGGCTGAAAACAGAATCACTACCAGTCCGATCTACGTAGTAGACCCTGTATATCCTGTACTAAATAAATTTAAAAAGAAAATACCAAGCATAAGCTTCTATTATAGAAGAAGAAGAAGAAGAAGAAGAAGAAGAAGAAGAAGAAGAAGAAGAAGAAGAAGAAGAAGAAGAAGAAGAAGAAGAAGAAGAAGAAGAAGAAGAAGAAGAAGAAGAAGAAAAAGAAGAGGGGGAGGAAGAGGAGGAGGAGGGGGAAGGGGGAGGGGGGAGGGGAGAGAAGAATAACAACAAGAATAAGAACAAGAACAAAAAGAAGTAAATACAAAAAAATGAAAACCAGAAATTCTGGAAGTGAGCATAAAAAAAATACCACCAATTCTTGAAGCAGAAGAATAAAATCTATGAAATAGAATCAGTGAGCAAGAGTATGCATATAATAGTTTATTCAAATGAATTAAATGGTATAAAAATGTGAAAGATGCTAGTAGAAATGAGTATGTTCATTCTTACTCTGTAGCATTCCAAGAGAAAAATAATATGCTTCATGGGTTATTACTTGATACATTGTTAAGTCTTAATTTTTTTTTTTATTTGATACAGGGTCCAGCTGTTCAGATTCATAGTGATCTTCCTATTTTAACCTCCCCTCACCGCTAGTGCTGGATTACAAGAGTGCACTCATGGGTCCAGGGCTGGCATGTCATGCCATACTAGGGATCAAACTGGGGTCCTTGCTCTTGCCAGATAGATGCTTAGACTGCTCAGCTATTTCCCTAGGCCCGGTCTTAGTATTTTATTTAACTAAAAATACAGCGAAATTCTCAAAGGTACCCCTGCAAAGAACGCAATGTGTACCCTCCAGTTCAATGAATGAAAAAGTAGGACAGCAGGGAAAAACAGACATTAAAAAAAAAAATCAGTCTGCTAAAGAAATTACACAGCCGGGCGTGGTGGCGCACGCCTGTAATCCCAGCACTTGGGAGGCTGAGGCAGGAGGATCGATGCAAGTTCGAGACCAGCCTGGGCTACAAAAGTGAGCTCAAGGCCAGCCTCAACTGCATACTGAGACCCTGTCTCAAAAAGACAAAAAAAAAAAAAAAAAAAAAAAAAAAAAAAAAAAAAAAAAAAAAAAAAAAAAA
>PVJA010004917.1:0-12651 GCA_004027025.1 Myocastor coypus | reverse complement strand
AATATAGTAATAACTCTCAGAAATGTAAATAAACCCAATTTACACTGATGAGCTTGTCAGAAAAAGCATAGACAACCTATTTACTTCATGTCAGTTAATTGCAGTTGGATTTTGCATTGACGTTCAATAACCTTCTCGCTTTCATCTAATGAGCTCTTTAAGTGCTGAGCTTTTGACATGAGCACAGAAGCCTTCAATGAGTTCATTGCTCTACATTCAAGGCTTTCACTCTTCCAGGAGGCTTTAGTTCCTAAAAGAACTGACAGTGGTATTTAGAGATTGTGGTCTTGATTACCCATGAGAATTGATTATAATTTTAGAATTTTTCAGGAGATCAAGCAAGAAAATGCACTTCTCAAAAAAATAAATAAATAAATAAATCGGCCATGAAGCCTAAGTTTGTATGAAAAATCCCTATTCACATTTATGTCAATGTCTTTTCTCTTTACCTAAAAATTTTGGTTTCTAATAACATTAACATATTTCTTAGATGTTATTTTATAAAGAAAACACCCATTTCAATATTATAACAAGAACTACCATTTTTCATTTTATAAAGATAGTAAAAAAAAACAAAACAAAAAACAGAATTTCACTAAAAAGAATTAAACCTTCAGGTATATCATTTAATTTTAGAGTATAATAAACTAAGGATTTATGTTAAACTTACAGGAATTTCAAAAACTAAATAAGTAAGGGCCAGTGAGGTAGCTCAGCAGACTAAGTGCCTGCTTAGGCCGGTGCAGGGACTAGGACTGATCTCTGCCACCACATGCCAGTGCTCGCCTGGCCCTGGGCACATTAAGCCAGCAACCAGGACCAGGCCTGGTGATGCAGGCCTGTAGTCCCAGCGCTGAAAACAAGAGGATCACTATGAATCGGAGCTATGTAGTGAGACCCTGTAGCAAATAAATAAATAGATAGATAGATAGATAGATAGATAGATAGATAAAAAATTGTGTGTAAATATCTTGTATTTTTTAACAACTTCATTGACACAGATTGTTATCACTTGAACTGTTGGTTTCAGAAATGAAAGCATTTACCAGGAATTGTGCAGATTCTTTTGCTAACGGTCATGACATCCTATAATCCCAGTGGCAACAAGCAAGACCACCTTCTCCTCAGGTTTGATCCAACATTATGCTGTCAAATTAGATCACTTGCCAATCTAATAGTAATGAAAATTCACTGTAGTATCAACTAGAAGTTCAGTGATTGAGAACAAGTTGACAGACAATATTTTCATATAGTTAAGGCTCATTTGCCTCTCATTTTTTATGTTATTCATTGTTCTCTAAACTTGTAATTCTTCATCTCTGTTTCTCAATCTGCTACATCATATTCACTCCTTATTTCTAAAATTAATTTTGTCTTTTTTCTGGTTTATCATCTACATTTAATTTTAGTCATGGTCCTTTCACTACACAACTTTTTATGTGGTCATGTATGCACCTGTGGTTCTTTTACTGCATCATTTTTTTTTTTTTTTGTCTTTTTTGAGACAGGGTCTTGCTATGCAGTTCAGGATGGCCTTGAGCTCACTTTTGTAGTCTAGGCTGGTCTCGAACTCGCACCAATCCTCCTGCCTCAGCCTCCCGAGTGCTGGGATTACAGGCGTGAGCCACCACGCCCGGCTAATATTGGTTATTTTTGTTTTTTTCTTTTTTTGTCTTTTTTGAGACAGGGTCTTGCTGTGCAGTTCAGGATGGCCTTGAGCTCACTTTTGTAGCTCAGGCTGGTCTCGAACTCACATCAATCCTGCTGCCTCAGCCTCCCAAGTGCTGGGATTACAGGCGTGAGCCACCACGCCCGGCCATCATATTTAAATAGTAATTCAGAAAGTGTTTTTCTATCCTTCGCTACTAAGAAGACTCAAGTTTCCTGCTAATATGGTGGTTGTAACTCTGCTTTAAGAAATTATGTCTCTGACGCATTTGCAATTTAATTTGAAGTATGACATGAGAACGCATGTAATTTCATTTTTTATATGTCTATTTATCCCAACATAATTTATTATTGCACTACTCTATTGAGGTATAAGCATCATGTAAAACTCTGTTCATATTTAATGGATTGGACTGAAAGAGTTGAAGACCAATGTACTCTGACTAAACTATCACATCCTGGAAGTCATAAACACAACTTACACATCTCAAAGATTTCTCTCATCATCATTATTATATCACTTTTTGTATGCTGTGAAAGCAGTAAACAAAAGGTCTATTTGTTTCAAGTTTCTCAATACATAAATATGCCAAGGTCCCTAAGACCTTTAGATTTCCAAGATTAAAAACTATTTTCATAATTTTAAAAGTTCTCTTTGAATTCTTTCACTACTTCTGCATTTGCGTGAATAAAATTATGGATAAAATTGCTGGAAACTTCATATGAATCAAGGTGTTCTTTGACCACGTTCTTTGAAGAAGTTTGTATGACAGAGAACAAATTATACACACAATACTTTGTTGCATATTGAAGTAGAATAGTTGTCTCTAAGAAAATATTCACTCACTGGTTTGACTTGTGTGCTAAAATAACTACCTTTCCACAGAACATTTTTACTTGAAGGATGACAGACAAATAAATGATGGTTATTCAGATTTAGGGTAATTTTGAAGAAAGACTCTCAACAAAGAATAAAGTCATTCTGCCACCTTAAGGGAGAAAGTAGACTACATATTATCATTGTTCAAATTAGAGCTTCCAAATGGCAACTAAAATTCTGAAAAAAAACATTTATGAAACATTATGAATTTTTTTCTAATTTTTAAGACTTCTCTGATGAATTTTGTATTGATTTTGATGTTTATATGTCATACAACAAAATATGTCAAAACTAAAAAGACTGCTCAAATGCAGCAAGTCGGAAATTTCCAAATAAATGATTGTTGAAACTAGGCATAGAAAAAAAGACCTTCAGTGTACAAGATAAACTAATGAATTTTCATGCTACAGTATGGAAGGCAAAATGGTATTTCCTAGAATTCTATGTCCAATTCCTCTTTTAGTCTAATTTTATTTCATGTTAAAGAATTCTTTAAAAAGCAAAAACACATATCAAAAATGAAGACAGAAAGACAGTATCATGCAGCAGTATATAAGGTACATATTTTTATTTTTTAATGTTTTTATATAAGGTACACATTTTTAAAACAAGATAGCAAATTAACAATGGTTGTTATATTATTTTTATCATCAGATCTGTTGTTCCGGTTAATAGATATGGGTTTCCAAGAATAGACAAAAAAAATCGAATATTAACACTGGTTTTCAATAAACTATACTAATTTTTCATGACCTTTTTAATTTCTTGTACTTAAATTTATTTTAAAGAGAGTATAATAATAATTGATACATTAGAACAAGATAAAAGATATTCAACTGTGGGTTTTGTATTGCCCATTTCTGTTTAATGTACTTGCTCAGATTATAGAAATTAGCATATAGTCAAAGTGAAAATTTTAAACACTAACTACTATTTTGAAAAAAAAACTGATAAAAATTATAATACAATCATCTCAGCTCTCCTGTATATATATTTGTAAGATTTTCCCCTTTCCTTTGTCTCGTATCTTTTCTCCTTTCCCATGTCTTCATTTTTAGTTATTATATTTAGTTTCTTTACATTTTATTATATCTATTATACTTTTCAGGATTTATTTATTCTTATAAGTTCTTAAACTACGGAGATAATATGATATTAGCACATATGAGCCTGGTTTATTTCACTTATGAGTATAGCCTCTAGCTGCATCAATTTACATAAAAAGGCCTCAAGTTTGTCTTTCTTTATAGATGAGTAATACTCCACTGTATAAAAACACCACATCTTTATTTACTGTTCCTTAGGCGATGGGTACTTTAGTTGCTTCCAATATTTGGCTATGAAAATTGTGCTGCTATAAACATGGGTGTACTTATACCACTATGGTGTGATGTTTTAAGTTCTTTTGGAATAATACCCTAGAAGGAAAATAGCTGAGTTGAATGGAATTTCTAGTCCTATTCTTTTTTGAGGAGTCTTTACTCTGATTTCCACAGTGTACCAGTTTACATTCCCAATAACAATGGAGAAGGGTTCCTATTCCCCATAGCCTCCCCAGCACTTGTTATTAGTTAATTTCTTTATGACAGTCATGCTTTCTAAGGTGAGATGGTATCTCAATGTTGTTTTAATTTTCATCTATCAAATGACCAATGATGTGGAACATTTTTCATATATCTATATGTAATTTGTATTTCTTTCCTCTGAAAGTGTGTATTTGTCTCAGATGCTCATTTTTGGATGGGTTCTTTAAATTGTGGGGGCCTGACTTTTTCAGTTCTTTATACATTCTAGATAGAAGTCTTTTGTCTGAGTGACTGCTGTTTAAGATTCTTTCCTAATAGGTGGATTGTCTTTTCATTCTGTTAGTGATATCTTTTGATATCCAGAAATGTGTCAATAAGATGACAAGCTAGGGCCAGTAAAATAGCTCAGCAGATCAAAACATCTGCAAGCACGTGCAGGGCCAAGGTATGCCAGCCCTGCCCCTGAGACCCACTGAGATGGCATTTGAGACTGGGTGTGGCAGCAAGTGCTTATTATCCTAGCTCTTTGGAGGCTGTGAACAGGAGGCTCACTATGAGTCCAATCTAGGAGTAAGACCTTTCTCTAAAATCATATATATGTGATATCCAGTTGTTGACTTTTTAAAGTACTTCCTAAGAAGTTTCTTTTTTTCTGTTCCATGAACTCTGCCTACCCGTATCTCTTCAAGATTTCCACCCACTTTCTCTTCCAGTAGATTCGCTCTATTTTAGTGTTTAGATCTTTAATCCATCTTGACTTTAGTTTAGTACGTGGTGAAAGACCCAGATAGAGTTTTAGTTTTCAGCATACGGGAGAGGAAATTTTCCCAGCACCATTTGATAAAAAGGCTATCATTCTTCCAATTAACATGCTTGGCTGCTTTGTCAAGGATAAGATGGCTAAGTGTGTATGTAGCTGTGTCTGTACTTTCTATGTTCCACTGATCCATGGGCCTATTACTGTTTTGCCAGCACCATGATGATTTCATCACAGATACTTTGTAGTTCAATCTCAAATCAGATTGTAATGCCTCCTGCTTGGCTTTTGTTGCCCACAATTGCCTTTGCTATTCCAGATCTATGGCGGATACAAATAAATTTTAGGAATATTTTCTCTAGCTCTGTGATGTATGTTAATGGCATTTTAATAAGGATTACATAAAACCTCTACAATAATTTTGGGGATATGGCCATTTCCACAATGTTGTTTCTTCCTATCCATGAGCAAGGAATATCTTTCCTTTTTCTGAAATCCTCTTTAATACCTTTTTTGAGACTACTGTAATTTTTATCCTATAGAACTTTTCCTTTGTTAGATTAATACCTAAATATTTTGTTGTTTGATGCTGTTGTGAAGGGTATTGCCTCTCTAATTTATTTCTCAGTGACTTTGTTATTTCTGTGAAGGTATGCTATTGATTTTGGGGTATTGATTTTGTATCCAACTTTGCTATTGAACGTATTTATTAATTCTAGAAGCTTCCTGGTGGACATTTTATTTGTCTTCCATGTAGCATATCATGTTGTCTGTGAATAATTATAGTTTAACTTCTTTCTTATATATTCTCTTTCCTTTATTTCTCTCTCTTGCCTAGTGGTTCTGGCTAATGTTTCCAGAACTATATTGAATAGTAATGATGATAGTAGACATCCTTGTCCCATATATTACTATAGAGTAAGAGTTTTTAGTTTTTCACCACTTAGAATGATGTTGACTACTGGTTTCTCATAGATAGTTCTTATAAGAGAGTTAGAGAATATCTATTCCAATTTTCAGTAGGCTTTTGATCATGAATAGCGGTTGGACATGTCAACAGCCTTTTCTGCATCTATTAATAAAATCATGCGTTTTTTTGTTTTGGCTCCATTGATATAGTGTATTAGGTTTATAAATCTGTGTGCATAGAACCCACCTTGGGTACTGGGATGAACACTACCAGGTTATGGTATATAATCTTTCTGTTGATTCAATGCATTGTATTTGCTACTATTTTACTGAGGATTTTTGTATCTATTTTCTTGAGGGAATTGTTCTATAATTCTCTTTTTTGGTTGAATTTTTCTCCAGCTTTATCAATATAAAATTTGCCTCGAGGAATAAGCTTGGGAATTTTGCTTCCTTTTCAACTTCATTACAGAATTTGAGAAGTACTGGGGTTAAATCTCTAATTTCTGTAGAATTCAGCTGTGAATTCATCGAGATCTAGGCTGCTCTTTGTCGGTAACTTTCTTAATGAAATTTTAATTTCATTAGCTGATATTAGGATATTCAGACTTTTTTAACTTCTTGATTGGGTTTCCTTAATTTGTACTTCTCTAGGAATCTTTCAATTTAGTCTATATATTCCATTCTGGAATAGTAAAGATTTTAAAACTAGCTATTAATGATCTAAATTTTCACAGGATCTGTAGTAATTTCACTCTTTTTATTCTGTATTACTTCAACTTCAGTTTTTCTTTCATCTTTTGGATAAGATTGCATAGTGGGATTATTAATTTTACTTAATATTTCAAAGAACAGATCTTTGATTTTTAAATTTTTGCACACAATTTTCTTTTTCACAATTGCATTCATTTGTGCACTAATCTCTATAATTTTCTGCCTTCTATGGGTTTTGGGTTTGGTTTACTCTTCTTTTTCGAGAAGTATGAGTTGCAGCATTGGGGTATTAATTTGTTTTCATTCTGTTTTCGTTTTTTTTTTTTTTTTAATTTTAGGGAAACATCTACAGGGTGTTCAGGATCTCACTACTAGATTGCACTCATAGTGATCTACCTGTTTACAGCCTCCCAAGAACTGTGATTACAGGTGTATGCCATCTGTAAGATTGTCTTGTTAGTTATTGGATTCTTCATGTTGATTCAAATTTGTCTTATATAGTTGGGTGCTTCCACATTTGATGAGTGCATATTTCTAACTGCTATATTTTATTCTTTAAGATTTCCCCCAACCAGCATGTAGTGACCGTCTTTATCTCATTTAATCTTTCTAGACTTGATGTTCAGATTGTCTGAAAAGAGGATAGTTATGTCAGGTTTTGTCTGTGCTCCTAGAGAAAGTAGTATTGCTTTCCATCCTTTGACTTTCAGCTCATGAATTTAGTTAAAAGTGTTTGTTGCATGCTGTATATTGTTTGATTTTGTTGATTTATCCACTCTTGGAATCTATTCTATTTGTTGAATTGAGACTATTTCCATTGGTGGTTATAGTTCTTATGTATTGGGTTACGTTTGTCATGTTATCTTCCAGCTGTTGATTGCCAGTTATCATTCATGCTTCTAGTTGTTTTCACTGTGTGGTGAGTTCATCTTTTGTTCTTGGAGTTATGATCAATTTAATTGTTTTCTGGACTGTATTTTAGTACGCTGCATAGGGTTAGTTTGGTTGTCATGAATTTCTTTAGTTTTTCTTCCTGATGGAAGTATTTTACTTCTCTATTAAACTAAAAAGTCAGTTCTTTACTTTCTGCTGAATGGTTAAGATAAAGATAAAGCAACACATACACACACACACACACACACACACATATATATATATATGGACAGTCAAATCCCCTCAAGATTTACCCTGAAACCGTGTACAGCAGTTTGCAGATTTTATGGCAGTGTCAGCCAACTGGATGAGACACACCCATTGCTTGACCAATTTGCTCTCTGTGAAAGCCTATGAGAATGTTTCCTCTCCTGGTGACTATGCTTAGGTACACTATATATCATCAATCCCTTTCTTCTGTGGCCCCATAATCTACTTGAACAGAAAATTTGGAACACCACTGAGTTATAGGATATTATAATACCAGTTCTGTTATGTCCTGAGTCCTCATGGGCCTTGAAGGGCTAGGACCAAAATATTGGCTATCTTTGTATTCCTTCATTTTCTCTCATTTTTTGGTCAGCAAACTTAATTTTTTAACCATCCAGAAGAGAAACGTAAAGATATTATTATGCTATAACATAGTTGAGCTTAAATCACTACTGTCTGAGTATCAAACGTCTTAGAAATAACATAGAACTGGTATTTTCCAATAATCATTGGTATTCTAAATTTTAAATCAGTATAAAATGTGAAAAAATAATTCCATATTTTTAGACAGCTTTAGAAATCAAGTCATTGTAACAAGACAATCCTATGACATTTCTTTTTTATCTCTGAGTGTTTTTCAAGGTATATATCACTCTTTGTTTACATTTTTTTCTTGTAGGATTTGGAATACTTGCTCCATGTTCTTCTTGATTTGATCGTTTGTGATAAGAATTCTGATGATATACTGATTTCCTTCAAATGTGATCTGTTTCTTTTCTCTATGACTTTTGCTATATTGCTCTTGTGCTGAATTTCTGGGATCTTGATTTTTACATGTCTGCATGTAGTTTTAATTGGGTTGATAGAATTGTGAGTGTATATGCTTCAGGTACATGAATATCAGATTGTCCCCCATATTTGGGAAGTTTTCTACTATTACTTTGCACTTATTTTTCTGTTGTTTATATTAGCTCCTTCTTTCTCATTGATGCATGTTAATCTTATGTTGTTCATCTTTGCATCATCTTGCAGCTGTTGAATTATTTTTTCCTGAACCCTGTTGCTTTTAAGCGAACTTCCTTACCTGTTTGCTAACTGGAATCTTGTTTCTGAGGTCTGAAAGTCTATCTTCACTTCATTCCAATGTTTTTTTCTAACATTTAATGGAATTTTTAATTTGGTGTATATCTCTTAGAATCTTATTCATGCTTTATTTTTCCTATATTCAAGGTTTCCATCATTTTTATACTCTCTATTTTTATCAAAGTCTTCTTTAGAGACACTCAGTAACTGTTACATTATAGTTATCATTTCTTTTCATATATGGGAGATTATCTCTGATCCAATCTTCTCTATACCATTCTGCAGTTGTTTTACTTCAATTGCTATTATTTCAGAGATTTCAGGTTTGTGACTTCCAATGTTTTTTTTAATGCTGATGTCTCCTCGGTTTGTTCTGAGTGGGCTCAAAGCCTGAAGCTAAATTGTGCTCCTTTGTTTTGTCATATCCTACTTCAGAGAGAACTGTTTACTTGATTTCTGTGATACTTTTCTTCTGAAAATTTCATAGTACATAGCTGTATCATTGCAATCAGAACCTCTCTATAAAGAGGTTATTTAAGTATCACTTCTGAGTCAGAGATTCTCGTTTTGTGTTCATCCCAATATTTTGCTTTCTTTATTGATTGAGAGAGATATGAGTTTGTTTGGTGCTGTTCTCCATCTTTTGATATAGAGCTTTAATGAGGTTATCACCCAAGTACCTTCTGATGGTATTACCCAAAGGAAAACATTAAAGTAGAAGTGGTATCCTATTTACAGTATTACAAGAATCAATACTAATAACAAGTAGCGAAATTTAGAAACTAATTAATTTTTCAACTAAAGGTTTTGCGCATTGGACCATGGAAGCAAATATGATAGCTTTATAACAAAGCAATCATAAGTTGGGGATTTGTATTTAAATTAGTTCCCCTCAGTTTTGTCCTGGCACCTCCTCTTCCTGTATCTTTAGTCTTCCAGGCATAGTAGTTCATCCAGTTTACCACTTGCCACCTCTGTACTGCAAGGATCTTCCCCATAGGTCTGGGACTCAATCTGGGCTCCACTGGGCTGAGAAGTGCATCTCAGCTTACCAGGTCTAGTTCGCTTGAACTGTAACTCATCCTGAGGGGTCTAGATGCTGGCCTGGGCTCCTTGCTCTGCTCAGCTGAACAGGACCTACTCATCCTGGCTGCTGTTCTTGAGTCCTTCCAGATCTTCCTCGGAGAAGAATTGCTATGTCCAATTCTTCATCACAAGACTCTGTGTTAACTTTATGTTAAAGAGGGAGACAGAGAGAGAGACAGAGAGAGAGAGAGAGAGAGAGAGAGAGAGAGAGAGAGAATCACATGTATCTCCATGTCTCCAGTCACTTAGTAGTTCTTCTGCTCAATTTTTATAGAAATCACAAACTAGCCAAGCAAAGCTCCCTTGTTGTTAATGACTTTGCATTTTGAATGCCAATAATTTTCAGTTTTTAGTATTTTAACTTCATGTTTTGAATTTCAGGACCCATTAGTTCTTATTGTGCAGTTTGTCATTGTTCTGTACCTTGATTGTTAGCAGCTCCTGGCTGCTCACAGAAACCCTGGAAGCTTTTTAGTGGCCAAAGACTATGGTTCTCTTTGTGTCTTTCAAGGGATCTTCTCCAACCCTCTGACAATCAAGCATGCTTAGAGCTAGTAGACCATAGTGTTGCCAGCATTTTGGTGGTGTAACTTACTCATCTACTAGACCTGAGATAAACATCATGAGTAGGTAATAGGACCACCTGTGTGGTGACCTGTTCTGCAGCTAAAAGTGCAAGGTAGCACAAAAGGGAGAGCCCTCCTCCTACAGGGAGAATAGCCCTGTTGGCACCTTGATTTCAGTCTTCTGCTTTTCCTACTTAGGAAAGAATAATTGTAAGCCACCAATTCACAGTGATCTGCTGTGCAATAATGGCAACATATCTTACGGGATATCGTGAGAATCCATCCTGAAACTAACTCTGAAGAAATTACCAATAACTCAATTTCAGTGCAGTAGTAAAGAATAATATGCACAACTATATTGAAAGGTTCTTCCCTTTTCCAATTGCGTATGTGCAAAGACAGGTCTTCTCCATATATTTCTACCAAAATAACATATGGCAACAGGCTAACACAGAAGCCCATATGATAATGTAGTGATTGCCTATTCAGTCAGGCATTAAAGAAAATTATGCAAATGCAAAACAATTACTTTTTTTATATCAGAAATCAAACTGATGGCCTCTTGTTTGCCAGGTGGGCAGTATGTCATTGAGCTATATCCCAATTAATTATTTTTATGTTGAAAAATATACTTCATCTTACTAACATACTTATTTTAATAAATTTTAATTTTAGTAACCATAATTTTCATGAATATAGAATATTTTTAATTTTTATGTCTTGATTTTATATAGTTAATAATCAATAGATAGCCACATTATATAATTGGGGGATTATTCAATAATTTTTTGGTACAAAAGTTCTAAAAATCCAATTTTTATGTTAACCAATTTTCTCCATTATAATTTTTTTTTATTTTATGCATTTATAAATGTGCTTGCTGATGAACAGTATGCATCTCTAATAGATAAAGAGTTTCTTTAACTAAAAAAAATTGAAAAATGAATTTAGAGGACTCTGTGAGGAATAGGTTTAGGAAGAAACTGCATTTTAGTTTCTAAAATAAATTACTAGAATCTAGAATTTTATAATAAAAACATAATCTTTTCACCTTTCAATGAGAGGGATGAAATATGCAAAATTTAAGAAAAAACTGTCCTAAAGGGCATGATTATAAGTTCCCCGCATTTCATACACCCATTAGAGAGTTACACTGACAAAAACATGTCTATAAGCTATTAAGAAATATCTAATTATCTTGCACACAGAGTACTCCCTCTTTCCAAACTCTGTCAAAAAGCCTTATCTGGACTTATCCAACAATTTGTCTTTGTAACTCTGCCTTTCCTAAGGCTTTGAATCAAAAGTGGAAACAAACAAACAAAAATATTTGGTATATCTATATCTATATCTATATCTATATATATATATATATATATATATATATATATATATATATCCTTATAGAGTGGAGGAAGTAGAGAAATGAAGTGAGCAAAGTCAAAACTAAACTTTAAAGGTGAAATAGAGGTGAGAAGGAGAAGACCAGAGCATTAATGGTCTTGGTCTTATTACACTGGCTTGATTTAGTTCTCTGTGAACCAACCACCATTAAATAACATTACTATATTACAAATGGTGTTTCCAGTCTTTAAAATGTTAGAATCAACTACATTCAATGAATATAAAACCTAATTATGGAAACAAGAAATAATATAACTTTATATATAATAGTGTAATATTTTACTTTTTATATTGTAATGAAAAACGATGTTATTGTTGTATCTTGAATAGCCAGTGATGTGGAAGATCTGTTCATATATTTATTCTCCATTTGTATTTTTTTCTCTGAGAAGTGTGCATTCATCTCAAATGCCCATTTTTGGATTGAGTCTTTAAATTTTGGGGGAACCATTTGAGAAATGCAAATTAAAACAACACTGAGGTAGCATCTCACCCTCAGAGAGGTTGTTGATTATAAAGAAATTAACTAATAACAAATGCTGGAGAGGCTGTGTGGAGAAAGAAACCCTTCTCCACTGTTTGTGGGAATTTATACTCGTGCCACTGCTATGGAAATCAATGTGGAGACTCCTTAAAAAATGAGAACTGGAGACCCAAACCGCACCGCTGTGAGCTGAGCCTGCGCGCCCACCGCGGGTAAGCTCCCTGCGGCCCTCTGCCCCGCCTCTGCGTTCCTGCGACTAACTTCTTGTTCCAGCCCAGACCCAAATCGCACCGCTGGGAGCTCAGCCTGCGCGCCCACCACTGGTAAGCTCCCTGCGCCCCTCTGCCCCGCCTCTGCGTTCCCACGACTAACTTCCTGTTCCATCCAGACCCAAACCGCACTGCTGGGAGCTGAGCCTGCGCACCCGCCGC